>JAPDSC010056656.1:0-13551 GCA_026290005.1 Latrodectus geometricus | reverse complement strand
TATATATATATATATATATATATATATATATATATATATGCAGCAGTAATAGGACGTCTAAATTATTTAACAGTTTGTTATTCAATTACAAAAATAAGTCTAACAATACTTTAAATAATATTCTTTGAACGCTGTTTATTCGATGAATCTAAAATATATATTTTGTTCATTCAATACAATAATTTTAGTTACGATATAACAATATCTTGTTTTAATTAAAATTCCTTAAGAATATTATATTGTATTAAATTAAATTGTCCAGAAATTTATTGACGATATTTTAGGAGAATTAAACGCAGCTCACTTAAATATTGACATGCATTTATTAATTACTTAGGTACCATTCTACTACACAACCTTTCTCCATCTTTCTTGTAGCTTGAGGATTTCTTACTTCCAGAACCTCTCGGATTTCTCGGCAAAAAAATTTGGCTAAATGGGTTTTGATTTCAATTAAAGAGTCAAATTTTTTACATTAAAGAAAATCCTTCATCCAATGGCATCCTTCAGTATCCTGTAGCATCCTCTGAATAAACAGTGTATATCTTATTTGGCACTTGGTTGGCATTTTTGACTTTTCGGAAAAAGAAAAGCATTTAATGCCTATAATGCAGTTTTTTTACTACCATATTCTAAAGCGTACAAAACTGATAAAAATGATTTAATCATAACCAAACTTTTTTTCCAAATATAGCTAAAGCTATCTCTTTTACAATGTGTACACATGTCATTTGGTTTCAATAATTGTGTTATATTGAGTCAGACTCTGGTGCTTCCTACCGAAAATTGGCATAAACTTTCCAAACAACTCAATAGAAGCTATTAATTTAACGTACATTATAAAGTACTTATTCTTCAAAAAAATTAAGGACTATGATGATAAAACAAATACATTCATCTTTATGTCTTAATTATAAATTATATATGTGTGTAAGAATAAGGCTTAGTTATAATATTATTATTAAATGTGTTAAGTTAAATAGAAAAGATGCATTAATTATTCAGTTTGAAAACTAAGAAGTGCATAGTAATCTCATCCTGATCTTTTTGAATATTTTTATGTTACATTTTCCTAATACATTTCTTATTTAAGTATTTTCTATTTTATATAGATGTTTTCAATATTTTCTATATTCCTGCACAATATTTTTTCTGGATTTTTTTTTATTTCCTGGATTTTTTTTGTTCTTAAAAAAAACTGAAATAAATTAACTACCTGTTTATCAAACTATTTGATACATAATTAAATCAATAATGTGAGCAATATTTTTTGCATAAATACATTGCAATTACAAGTATACTTTATCAATATTCCTTAAAATAATTTACAGATTATACTTTCAGTCTAATTTTATTGCATATTTTTTAATTTTTTTTTGTTTATTCTTGAGGTTTCCACACATAAATTGTAAATTCTACAATTTTATTTCACCAAATTTTATTTCGGTTTGCTTAAACTTAATTTGAAGAAGTATTTTAATTTTTAATTATTTTACGAATATAATTCTTATTATAAATATTTGCGTTATTATAATTATTATTTCACTTATATTGCATACATGATTTAAAAAATAAATAAATAATTAACATTACTCTGGTACGAAGTACTAAATATCTACTTATCTAGTAATGTTTTATATTTTTAACTGTAAATATAAATTTCTGTTTACTGACAAGTATATTCAAGAATTATGATTATTAATTAGTAAGCTTATTTTGTCTTTATAAAAATTGTAAGAAATGGTAAAGATTATATGAACTAAAGTCATGAAATAAATTATTTAATTTTTAGTAACCGAGATCATAAAAGAAAATGTTGAAAATTCTCAATTGTCTACGATAAATGTTTCTGCTTTGCTGCCATGCACTTTCAATTCCAAAAATCCGCATTACTTACAAAAAAGTACTAAATGCCTGAAAGGAAATGTGTTTGAATTTCTTTAAAATCAAATTTTGAACAATTTTATTGTAATAAGCTAATGAAAATTGAATTCTATTTTTTATAAGAATTTATCATTTATCTAAATTACAATATTTGTACTGATTCAGAAGTCATATTTATTTCAAATATGCCTTTATTTTAAAGCTAATAATCTTTGATATCATCAGTGAATCTTGCATTTAAGATTTAAACATTTTAAGTATACTTCAATAATTCTAGATTAAAAGATTTTACAACAATATTTAATAAAAATAAAAAATAATATTAAAAATTGTCATAATTTTTAATCGCGGATTTACTATTCAAAAATAGGTTTTTTTTTCTTTCTAGAAAAATGATTTTTGATATGTTTTTCCTATTTTTTAAGTTCAAAAAATTTGTTGTACATCATGTTAAAATAAAGGGGTCTTTAGAATACAAAGTGCTTAAAATTAAACTCTGTTCAACAAATGAAAATATTTATTTTTATTTTTTGCATGCTTATTTTTGATGTGATGCCTTGAAAGATTACAAAATATTTGTTAATACAAAGAATGGTAGTTATGTGGAAGAAGGAAAAATATCACGATTATTATTTTAAGATTAGTGTTCTTAATTTTATCATGATAAGAACGGCATCATGAGGATATTACAAAGCTTTTAAATAGCCACTGGGTTTTAAGGCTTATTTTTTTAATTTATAAGTTTATCAACAATAAAAATAAAATATAATTTTCAAATCTCGATTATATAAAGATTTATTATTGAAAAGTAAGCAATATGTTTTATTTCAAAGTGCTTTTTTTGTCTTAATGCGCATCCCTTTGCAAATACATTCATAACTCACAGAATACTCGAACTAAGGATTTAGGGTTTTGATATGTATGTCATGCTGAAGTAAAAATATATATAGAGGAAATTGTTCTGGGGATAATGTGATAAAGGAAATAAAGGTAAAGAAACAAAAATGACATTTGTCTTTCATTTATTGGTTTTTCTACGTATTGTAAGGTATCTTAATGCTGATGCAATCAGGATTCTAGTATTCTGCAATGATATACATGTTATTACAATTTGATAATAAATATTTTCAGTGCATATAGTTATTATAAATGTCAATGTTATCAATTATTACATATAATATTTTAAAGCAATACTCTTTAAATGAAAAAAAGATCTTCTTTTATTTTATACTTAATATAAAAAACGCAGAATTTAAATAGGAACCTCATACTGTTATTTACCTTTTCAAAATAATTATAAATATTGAAATCAAAAACATATATTCAATACATAAGATAAATCATTAATCCCTACTTATTACTGTTAAACCATATACCAAGAAAGAAATCAGAAGAAATAGAAGTCAAATTCTTCAATTTGATATACAACTTTTCGAAAATATGCATATATTTTATACTCAAGGAAACAAAATTTTTATGTTAGCAGCCGCCTACTCTGTTTAGTGGTTAGCATACCTGACTATGGATGGGGAGGACCTGGGCTCGAACCCCGTCATGGGCATGGATGTACTTTCTCTTTCTTTGCGTTTCTTGTCCTTTCTTTAGATGATGCATGAATGTGGCTCATACTATAAATGGGTTTGTGGTGGTGTGACGTTGGTAATGCTACTCGGCTCCGTGATATGGTTCACAAGTTTCCACCGGGTAGCGATAAATGATTAGCAGTTTCCGGCATTGTTGTGGCGAAGGGTTAATCACCAAAGTGCCCGCCATAAGAAAAAAAATCGTGATCGTTATTATTTTTTTCATTTAATTATCAATTTATACACACAAATTTAATTTAATTTAAAATACATTGTACTATCTGAAAATATAAATTTATGTACAATATTATATAAATTTTTAATTTAAGTTAAGACAATGTATTATAGATGTTCACATTTTAGCATTATACAATTAGATGATGTTTACATTATTATCTGAGAAGACATCAAATTAAATTAAGGATAATTTATCAAAACATCATCTGAATAATAGGTTAAAATACAATGTCATTAGAGGTTAAACTACAGTGTAGTGAAAAAGCAATTATTCTCAAATGCATATATGCTTGAATTTGCCAACAAAATTTCAAATTCATTACTAAATTCTTTTGATCCCGATTGATGACATTAAATAGGGAACATTTAATAATTTAACTATTCATATTTAAAAACATGCACAGACATAAATGTCTTGATATAAAAGCATTCATATTTATATAATTAGGTGTAAGGAATTGTAAATTAATTATCGTATGGAATATACTGTGTAACTTACTAATTAGTACACTATGTTCTTGTCTTAAGATAGGAGTAATTTCCGACTTTTAAGACATATGTAGAATCGTGGAAAAAATATATCGAAGTTAAGTTATATCTATGGAAAGGAAGAATATGTGCTAAGGCATTCAATCCAAGTTTCACCAAGGTAAAATGTCCTTGTGTAAAAAATCTATTGAATAACAAACAGGTATTTTGAACTCGACCTATTAAAGACATCAATTCTTTGTTAGATTTTGGTTAGAGAAGTAATCCAATGAAGATGAGAATTAGAAATTTGAAAGTACTACTCTTTGAAGATCAAACTAGAAAAATTTCCTGGATTTGAAAAGAATTTTCTTCATAATAATAGGATTATCAAAAAAAAAAAAAAAAAAAAAAAAAAAAAGATTCAATATGATAACAGATATTTGCAATGAAGAGAATGATTCTGTAAAATACGTAATTTTTCTAGAAAATACAGACAATATGGCTGAAAATACTTATAATATTGTAATTTAAAAAAAAAAAAAAAACTTTTGGAGCATTTTGTTAAAGAAGCAAAATCTGTAACCAAAGCGAGACCTTACAACTTTGTAAAAAATGTTTCCATACAATCTGATTGAACAGAATCGAACTGGTTAGTTGCAAATTGCTGAGGAAAAATAAAAATGATCTATTTAAAATTAAAAGAACAACTTGGAAAAGGATTAAAGAAATAAGTCAAATAAAGTCCATATTTTGGCAACTATTACTTGCTTCATTATGGAGCTCTGAGAAACAGCCCATGATAAAGCAAGATTTTATTTGCAAACTTGGTCACAGTTATACCAAGAAATTCTTTTTACTCTATTAGCATGTGACCAGTGTCGAACATAAATGGCTTAGAAAAATTATTTGACAATTATAGTACTACCATAAATCTTTCTACCTATGAATCACCTAATTAAAGCTCATTAATTATTTAAACTATTAAAACTTGAGAACCCAGAAGCAGCTTCAAAATCAACAATCATTTTATATTCAATTGTTTTTTCCAAAATCAGATTTTTTCAATTTATTTACTATATATATCAAAATTTTTAACCATTTTCTTCAAAACCGTTGGTATCTTTCACTCAAATATTCCCAATGTTAACTATCTTGCTTCAATGGAATAATCTTGTGTAACACTGTGTCTACGCTGACATGATTTTAGACACATAATTGTAAAATTACTAAACGCAGGTATATTTCAATTACAAATTGCTCCAGCCAGACTGTATTATAAAAATTGACTTATGTGGATTATATTTCAATGTATGGATGACTAGCATTTTATTTCTTTTATCGAAATTTCAAGATGTATATGTACACTATTTCAATGCTTTAGACTGCTAAGATTTATAATCTTTATACCGAATCTATTAAGAATTTTAACTAGTTGCAGTAAATTATGCTTCAGATAATAAAGTTTTAATATTTGCATATGTAAATTATTTCCAGAATCACAAAATCAGTGTTCATTAAAATTTTTTATTCAACTAGTTAAAAATCTACTATTTTGACAATATTTATTTATATATATATATATATTAGTCTTCTCTAGAAAAAATTTTTGTTATGAAATAATTGCATACAGCAGTATATAGAGTTAATATTCATCATTAAAAATTATGTTTGAAGTACGCATAATAAATTTTGTTTTTATTTGTTGAATAGTTTTCTCAAGCAAAATGTACTGCATTTAAATAAAACAATTGTTAGATTTTGGGATAGTTAAGATTTTATATCCCAATGTTATATTTTGTTTCCTTTATTAATAGTTACTGTTGATTTTGTTCCTTAAAATCAATTAATTTTAATTCAATTTTTCACAATATAAGATTTTAACTAGTTGAATTAAAATTAATTGATTATTATATACTGTGAATCCACTTTGCATGTTTGCAGTAAAATGTGCTGCAAATAATAAAGTTTTAATATTTGCATATGTAAATTGTTTCCAGAATTACAAAATCAGTGTTCATTAAAAATTTGGTAATTATAAGCATAATTTGAAAAACGTTGTCAACTGAAAATTTGTCTTAAAACTGTCTGTATATTAATTAAATTGAAGGTATGGCAGTTTTGTTCTAATTTGTATGCTTTTGATGTTTTGACAGAGCATCTTTGATTAAGTGAATAACATATTTCAAAACGTTTCTTTGTAAATTGATATATTTATTTTTAGATAATACTGTTTATTGTTAATAATGTTTATGTAAAATAAATGATATATTTTAGATAAGATAGATTTTACTTTAAGTTTAGTACATAGAGCTGAGAATATCTTTATTATTCAGAATAAACTAGATAATTCTTCCATGAAAATTAACATGATGCCATTCTTTTTACAAAAATCCAAAACTATTTTGGATTTCTAATATATTTTTTTGACAAATATTTATTAAGAAAGTTACCATGACATGCTTAATAATAACCTCCACGAATTAATGCGTTTATATAATTATATTTTCATTGCACTTATTAATTTGCAGCAGGATATGACAAATAAAACTGAACGTTTCATATGTTTTGTGCAAGAAATGGAATCTATGCGTTATTTTAGAATACAAAAACACCAAAATTTCTAATTTGCTATAGAAATATTGCTAAGATGACAATATTAAGAAAGTTTGATATTCCTACTTTTCATGTATGTTGTTCAACACCTTATATAAGAATTTAAAAATCTTCATGTTCAAATGTTATTTTGGGAGTCCTTCAAATATGACTGCTAATCTCATTTTTCTTTTTATTCTTTGACATTAATTGCTATTTCATTAAATAAGAAGATTTTTGACGTTTTCACCGAAAGAAGTATTTTCATTGTGGTTACGTAGTAACTACTATAAATTAAAATAATATGTATTAAGTACTATTGATTTCATTATTATTGCTGATGTGATGATTAACAAACAATTAATAAAAGATTATTAAGTTTCTATCAATTGAATACATTTTTAAGCTATGTTACCTTTTAGAATTTCCAATATCTTCCCTCTAACAAAGATATTTTTCGTAAAATATTGAAAGTATCAATTTACAATAAATTTTATTTCGAAATTTGTTTGTGTAACATCTTCCTCAATAAGTTGTTTAAAATCAAGGAAATCTAAAAACAATATAGTATTATAAGCATTAAATAAAATGAAATTATTTATTAAAACTATGCTATGAAATCAAAATTAGAAGTTTTAATCGGCATTAATGTTTGTCACATAATATAGATAACCGTCACCTCAATAATTTATAGATATTAAAATACCTATTTAATTTAAAAAATATATTTTGGAATAAAATAAAAGTAATTATAAACGTTTTGTTTTAAGAATGATATTTTATTGTCTGGGAATTCATCGAATGAAATACTTAATAATATATTTTTCTCTCTCTCAGTTCATTCACTAACTTCCAAATTTAGAATTACATAACAAATTGAAAAGACACATTGACTGAATTTGGACTTTTTATTGAGAAATTTAATTTCAAGAATCTACAACCCTATAAAAATATTTAATTCAATATAGAAACGTCTCTTAAAATGTCTTAAGGAAATTAAGTTAAAAATAAATTTTTTGATTATGTTTCTATAAATATTTCTGAAAAATACGATTGAATGCAAACTCAATTACAAATATACTTAATTCGACGAATTCAGTGATGTAACAGAAATAGAAAGAAAATTTAAAATATGTGCTGCACATTACTTTAAAATGCATTTTACTTGGATTTAATCTTATAAAAGTATTATAATTTAATATTATATTAAAAAAAGAAATAAATATTCCTAAAAGCGGAAATTATTTTTAATAAAAATACAAATTTGTAGTATTTAGATTAACATTACTTAATAATGGATATCTATATATATATATATATATATATAATCATTCTTAATATAATTTTGATATTTTTAATATATATAGTTAAAACATGAAAAAAATATATAATTTAATGAATTGAATAAATTTTATTTAGACAGAAAGCATTTTTTTTTACTTATGTACCAATATCATTATGTATATTTATATCATATTCTAAATTTCAGTTTTATTAATGCATCACTATATTTTTGGAGAATGTTTTTATTTATATTAATATTTTTAGACTTATTTTTTTCATACAGCTTTCTTTAACTATGTGTTTTAATAATTTCCAGATTATAAAAACATAATTTTCCAATGTGTTTTAATGTATTGTAGTTTAATGTTTTACTCTCAAAATTTGACAATAGGCTTTTATAAAATGACATAACTCCGTTCTCTCTTAACCATGCTTCTTCTATAAACTAGATGATTTAATTCAATCATTGTTCTTTATAAAGTGTAATGACTGCCTTAACTTTTCCCAAACCAAATAAGAATTCATATAATGAGAATAATGTATACAAGTTGAAGGTATGTAATTACACTTTGAAGTGTACGTTTTATATATAACAAGACAATACTTTCATATGAGAACAATTTCTCTTATTTTCAATAAATTAATTAATTTTTCGTGCAGGATACTTATTAATTACTATAATAATCATACATTAGAAAATATTAGATCACATAGAATCTAACTTAAGTCAAATATTTTTAACTTAGTTTTGGACGAAATATTTTATTGTTCACTCATTTATATAGAAAGAAAATTCCAGAATAGGGAAAATAATTTATTTTGTAATAAGCCTTTTTTATATTAACTTTTAATATTTATAGAATAAGATGTTGCATTTGATTTTTTATTTATCATAATTGTGTTTTGAATTACGATCTAAATTGTATTTCTTAAAAATAACAATTGTTTAATTTGCAAATAATTTTTCTTAAAAGAAATAAACTGTATTACTATCAAATTTCAACAGTAGTTTTATTGATAGCATTTCGAAACATTATATCACTTTGGAAATGACTAAAAATAATATAATACTTAATTTAATGATATTAAATATTTATAACTAATATATTTGAGTAAAATAAAATCAAAAATTGAATTTAATTGATAATTGTAACATGTTTCAATAATGACAATTAGAATATAATTTTATTGCTTGTAATACCAGCAACAAATATAGTGTTTCGTTTTAGGTAAAATAAGCAATTTCATAACTAGCTTAAAAGTTTTAGTGTTATGTTAGTGTTTTCAAATTGAGTGTTGCTGGAAATGTTAAAGTTAATGTTAGCTTTAAAATTTAATATTTTCATGAATTTAAAATATAATTTTGTGTTTAAAAAAGGACAATTTTAAAGAACAACAAGGTTTTTAAATATTGCAGCAATTTTATTTGCATTAAAATAAATGTAGAAAGAAACTAATTAATAAAAAATAAGTTTTCAAAAAATTTGCAACGCATGCTAGATTTCAAACTGTAGGAGATAGTTTTTCATTATTTGGATGTAAATTCCCTCTGAGGTTATTCACAGTTAAAATAATCGAGGGTAAGCGCTTCTTCATTATAAGAACAAAAGATTAATTGGATTATTTGAGAATTTTTGTGGGATGTAGTTTTATTTTTCTTTGAAGCATGTTAAGGCAAGCTTTAATCTATTGTATAGCATTTTTTCCCATTACATTCATAATTTCTTACTCACGATTTTAAACGGAATGAAGACTTTGAGATCCCGTATCGAAAAAGTAGTTTTACTGCTTACAAGAAACTCATGAGGATAATTAGAATATTTAGTTTTTTGCGTGTTTCATTCCTTATTGATGACAACTAGGGTGTGAGACTGAAACAGAGACCATTAAAATTTTTAAACATCAACTGAATATATAGATTCAAACTCAGAGAAACACTCTTGAGCTGCAAAAAGTGAATTACATGTTGTAAGGTCTTTTGTAATACAGAAAATATTCGGCACATTTATTTATTTGTAAATTCAGCAAATGTCTAACCATAAAAAAACGTCTCTTCAATGGATGATGAATGTCTATTTCAACACTGTTCACCAGTCTACCCTACATATTGAATATACATGGTCTATTCATGTCACCCAATCTCTGTATTACCCAATGACTTGTTTTAAATATTACTGAAGGAAATGGTGGTTCCTAAAGTTTTTTAATATTTGAGTTTAAAAAAAATAATCACTCGCTAACTTCACTATAGTCCAAACACAAATATGTAGCATTTTATCATTTGCATTTTTACTGGGGTCATAGCTTCATTGTTAAGAAAACAAAAGTTAAAACATTTAAGATGTCAAGAAACACATCTGCTTATATTAATTCGAGAGTTGTATCCTAAAATTTTCAAAATTAAGTTACTTTGAGGTTTTTTTTTTTTCCCATTTTGCTACTTACTTCAATTTCATCCCAGATATCCTGATTTATACGTACTTTTATATTTAAAGGTGGTTAACTTTTTTTAATAAAAAATGAGAATTACCACTTTTTTATTGAAGGAATACATTACATACATAAGTCTTCTGTCAAATATATTACAAATTCAAGTATTTATGCTTCATGAAAGTTATATACATTTCACAATTTAAATATATTTTTGATGTAACACTGAATGATCTGTTCACATTTTTTAGCTTTCATGAAATTTAAATGAAATTTTTAATTTATATTTTTCAGTTTTATCATGATTTAGCAGAATCAATATTTAAAATTAAATGCTTTTATTTCATTGTAAGCGATTTCTCACTAGTCAGCATTTCTTATCTCATGAGTAAAAATTCTTTTCCTTAATATAATGAAAAATCAGTTCTCTGAATTCATTCCTTTAGTTTTCCAACTGTCGTTCCCTTTTTTTGTTCTACATCACAAGTCAAGCTTATCTGAATTCCTTTTTTCTCACAAATCGGATACTGTACTGACGCGTTCCTTTCTTTCATTCAATAAGCTTATCGAAAGTGTCTTTATATTTTGTATCAATTCAAATGTCAAGCAGTCAAATTAGATTTTATCAAAAGCAGAAGATGAATCAATCTCTATGAATATGAATTATCTTTTAATCTTACATGTGACAACATTTTTTGTTTGTTCAACTCATATTATCTTGAATTAAATATTACCTATAAGAGAATAAATGAGTCTAATAATTTATGTCATTTCTAGATTGTGGTATTATAATAAACCATTTTAAGCAGAGAAAGCTTTATATTTAAAATGCTTGGTTTTTTAACTTTCAAGAAAATCTATTTTTCACTCAATGACATTTTTAAACATGCTTCAAGTAATAATAAATGTATTTAAATTTTAAAAATTTATAATTTTTCTAATTCTTCGATGTTGCTAATAGAATTAAGCAAATGAAATTTAAAAGTTTGATTTTCTGGTATTTAAGGATTAAAATTGTAATCTCATATATCTAGAATACTTGGAGCTGAATAATAGGTAAGATGGAGGCAATTTGTATAAATCAGTTTCTAGCAGTACAAAGTTAACAAAATGATTAATTTCATAAATTTAAAGTTATACATTTTAGATTACTAAAATTTGCTGCAAATTTCGAAGCAAAATCTTCTCAAAAATGATATCACATTTAAAAAATATTTTGAATTAATAATTGTGAAAATGGAACAATCGAAACAATACTTATGAATACTTTTAGACATGGTGATTAACAATTATTTCTATGAATTTTTTAAAAATATTTCATTAAAAAAATGATTTCTAGCCTTTTGAAACTTCTGTACCATTTCAACTAATTTTCTCAATGAATGATTTAAATTTTATGATTATATTCACACATTTCACTATACATAATTATATTTTTGGGTATTATAGTTCATCTGATGCTTCAAATAAGCAGAATATTGTTGTTTACTTTTTTCATAATTCAATATGTATAATATCTCAAGAAATCACCTATTTGTTTTATACGATTTTAATTACGCTAAACATGGTTTTGTAATTTGTGGGATGAAATTTTTTTCGCAGCACAAAATAATAATCCCAATTTTATTTTATATTTTTAAAATGTAATCAATAATTTTATAATATATATGTTATTTAACAATAATTTTAATGAATCATGCAATATCGTAAATATTTTAAATAAATTTAAGGTGTTATTGCATTTTGTTAGAATTTAATTAAACTGATGTAATTCCTTAAGCTTACTTTCAAATGCCTATTATTTTCCTTTACACAAAATAATTTCAACAATATATTTTACCTAAAGAAACTCTGAATAATTTATATTTAAAGTTTATTTCATTTTACTTTTATATATGAAAAATATTCAAAATGTCTATCTTATTTCTAATATTTGATGCAGTCAATAAAAGTGTATATGAAATTAATGGTTAAAATTCAAAACGACATACTAACTAAAAATTCTGGAGTTTTATTGAAGAATTCCTAATTAATTCAAATATAAAAATTTAATTAAAAAATAAAATAATGATGATAAATTAATATTTATATTCTAAAATTCATCAACAATTTTGTTAATTATGCTGTGTAAATGTATATTCTTATTTATGTATGCAATATATTTTAAATTTTCAATAAATTATTTGAATTTCACTTTATCATATTGACGTTTTAATGTTCATTTGACAATTAAAACTAATGTGTTTCGTCATATGCAATGACTTTTATAACAAAGAATTCAAATCGAATTTATCATAATTTTTAAATTTTTCACACAATGGGATATATATATATATATATATATATATATATATATGTAGGCTTGTAGACACTAAAAGAAAGAAAATAAAGAGACACATTAAAAAAGTTTTTATGAATAGTCATTAAAGTTCTGTTGAACACACATTTTTCATTGGTCGCAAAAAACTGCAATAAAAGGTTAAAAAACCCTTATACCAGGTTGGAATTATTTCAATTTTATATTTAGGGAACGAAATGCACGCATTCTGTAATAGTTTGAACTACTACATACTTTTTTAATTGTTCAGTATTCTCTTAGTACTAATAAAAATCTGCCCAGACACATTTATTTTCTACTAAAGAAAATATATTTTACCCTTTAAACTGTATTAATAAATTAATAAAATTGTTCATATATTTGTCTGACTCATTACTATTATATTTTCTTCTAATGTCGACTAAGGTTTCCGTGTTGTTTGGGTGCATTAAATACATCTATTTAATCACGTATACCAAATTATAATTATATTTATATTGTTTCAATAAATTTAAAGATAAGAAGGTTCATTATCTTTAACTTAATGTAAATATGTTTATAGAAAATAAACTTATTTAATATATGAATATATTTTTATAAATAATGGAATATATGATTTAAAAGAATATAATCTATTATTTAAAAGCTTTATATGATAGTAATTATTATAACATTAAACTTATAAAACATTTCAAATAATGTTTAAAATATATTAACGTTGTAAAATATTTTACTCTTAATTAAATTAATGAA
>JAPDSC010056651.1:0-10740 GCA_026290005.1 Latrodectus geometricus | reverse complement strand
TATCTACTTCAATATATCGATATCTTTATAAATAAGTATTAATTAAAAATGTATTAGCTTTCATTTTGATGAAATATTGGTTCTGTCTTGTAATGGTTGTATAGCGCCACTTTTGATAAATTATATTCGATATTTTAAATTGAAAATTAGGCTAAGCTCTTGTAGTATGTTATATTGATTTTAGTTATTTATATAATATAATATATAAAAATTCGCATATAATTAAGAATAACTGCAATTATTTTAATTACTTAGTTTGTATTTTGCATAAATATGTAGCAATAAAATTTTTTATCGAAATTTTCTCTACTATATATTAGTTTGGGGAAAAAGAAATCCATTATTTTTACGTGAACTTTTTGTAACTTCTTTCAGATTCGCTTTGTAAAAAGGTTTAAAACAGCTTTCATGTAGATTTTTAGGTCTTGTGCGAAGCTACGACTGACATGCTGTCAAGTTTGATAGTTTTAGATATTTTATAGACATTCTCGACGATGTTGTATCCATGCGAGGTGCATCTTTAGCATCCAAATAGCCAAACGGAATCGACGAAACCAAAATTGTGCGTAACTGGTTGTTACAGTCAAATATAGGACGATAAACACCTTTCACAATTTTAGCCACCTGATTAGCATTTTCGCCATTATAAAAGAAAAACTAAAATGTATCGAATTTTCTGTTTGTTGCCTTCTATTTTTAAAACCTTGTACCTATAACTGAATTAATCAAACAAAAAATCGCAAGAGAATATTTTAGTGTCAAATGTCACCTTTCCAATGAGTATAAATTTGAAATTGTTTGATAGATACCTCACGAGATAGCGATCACAACAAACGTCTACCAAAAAAATAATGGATAACTTTTTCCCAAACCTAATATATATATAATTTCTCATCATCATCATCATCATTACTTCTTCATGCCTTCTAAACTTTTTGATTTAGAAATGAAGGTACATCTACTTTGTTAGTATTATAAAACTTAATTAAACGTTTCATTTCGTATTAAATGTTATGGGAAAAACTTTTTTTCAAAATTTTCTTTGGTTTCATGCAGCAGAAGTAAATACTTTTAATTTTTTTCATTTCAATAATCATTTGTTTGAAAATTTGCTTTTTTGAATCACTAAATGAAAATCTTATGAAAAACCATGAAATTTATTAAAATCTAGTCTTTTTTTATTCATTTTCAATGAAAAGTAATTAATCATTTGATGATTTAAAATTTCTTCAGAAATCAAAATACAGAAGATATTAAAATCAATTGGGAAAGAGAAATGTTTCAAATTTAATTTTTTATGATGCTATTGATTTAATTTAATATATTGATATCTTTATAATTTAGTTACATAGTAATTTATGTTTTTTACGCAAGTTTCTTGTAATAATGAAAGAATTTACGTAAATACTGTGTAAACAAATGTATTAATATTTTAGCAGTTAGTTATTAATAAGCATTTATATATGGCATACATCAAGAGACTGAAACTATTTACTAATAAATAATAAAAAAAATTAAGATAAAAATCTGAAGAAAGCCATTATATATTTAATTCATACATAAAAATGTTAAGAAATAAAAAAGTATGCTTTTAGCTTCTAGTTATGTTAATACATTAAAGTCATATAACAAATCAGACATAAAATAGTTATAAGTAGGTAACTATAAATGTTTCATTAGTTATAAGTACATGAAATGCCTTATTTAAATTTAAATATATAATAAACACTTTCTAGAACCTAACTGATAAATACTTCTTTCATTTTTTCTTTCGTTAATAATTAACTATTTTTTACGAAGCTCAAAAAATGCAAAAATATTTTTAAATTTATTTTTATGAGCGTCATTTAGGGTGATGAATAGGTCTATTAAGATGTGGAGTTTCTAACGATGGAAAACCCTGCATGTAACTTGAAGCCTTATAACCGTGACGGCGAATAACTTAAGGGAATTTACGCTTTCTAGTTCAAGTTTTCGTTTTTGTTGAAAATAACTTTGTATTTTGAGATAGTTTGAAATGAGCTGCTAAGTTAGTACAGGTTGCTTATTTATTAATGTGAAAATACTAACCAAGTAATAAGAGTGCAAAAAAAAAAAAAATCTTATGAAGCAAAATTACTTTTAAATTCTTCTTGAAAATAAGCATATTTGTCAACATTTTCAGAATTAAAGTCTGTTTGTTGGAGTTACTTTTGTACTTTTCCGCTAAAATAAAGAAGTATTATATTCAGTGATAAAATATTTTAATAGAAATCTATCACCTGATTTTAATTTTTTAAGAGTCTTATGTATCATTATCTTGCTTAGTAATTCTTTTCTATGTATATTTTTAAAAAAGTCAAAGAAATTAAATATTTAGGGTTAGTTTATTAGCCAATAAAGATATAATTGTTAAGAAACCTTAATTATAGAAAACATATGTACAAAATTAAAAGTAAGATTCAGTATACAATTTTAAAGTAATATTTTAAATTATTGAGCGAAGTTAAATATAATATAACAAATTAATGTTGCCACTGTTTTTTATGTACGTCATCAAGAAATTTGAAATGAGAAACACAGTTGCAGAAGCACACAAATGTATAAATGAATATCTATTTGAAGGTTTCCATGAAATTTTAAAGCAACATTTTTATCTCTCATTCTGTAAAACCAAAGAAAAAGTATTTTTGTCAGTTTCTGTAACTGACAGAGATAAATGATGAAGTATAAAATTACTCTTAAGAAACTTAATGTTATAGTTAGAAAACTCAATTCTGAAGAAATCAGACAATACCTGAATCAAAGCGAAAAGATTGTTAAAACAGTGTAATAGCGAATTTTTTTATTTAAAAAGTATAAAGATATTTATTAGAAAACACAAGAGGCGACGAAATAATTTTTTCAATAACAAACACATAAGGAATCAAAATCGTCTTAAGAAAAAAGTATTAAAAATTTTCTATGAGTATATTGCGGGGAAAAAAAACTTAAAACATATTGAGTAAAACTCTATTTTTGTTTTATAAATATTTTTATAATTTTTAGATTTTTTCAAATTAATTGAATTTTTAACAATATTTTTACTTTTTAACTAAAATTCATTTTTTGTGTATGCTAATTGCATTGTGATTTACAAAAATTTAAATGCTAATTACAGAACTAAAAATCTACGAATCAATAATTTTTTAAATCTTCCGAATGTTTATAAAAACTATCAAATCATGAAATAATCAAATTCAATACATTAAACGAACTGAATAGTAAATTTACTTTTTTTCGAATTATATAGAATACCTTATAAAATTAACTATTTAATAAGAAATTTTTATTGAAAATGTATTATTTGAATTTTATTCTAATAAAGTTCATCACAGATTTATAATGAATACAATATATATGCTTGCATAGGATCCATTTTTAGAGAGTACATCTTAAAGAATTCTACTTTAATTCATAATATGATAGTTTTAATACTAATAAAAAATCATCATTAATAGAACTATACCTAAATGTCTGAAATCTTTTAATTTATACTCATTTCAAGTTGAAATTAGTTGATCTGTTAGCATTACTTAAAGCATAAAGAATGTATATGCTTAATCTAATAAGTTTAATAAATATAAAATTATTTCCTTTGGATTAGTTCTAAAATGTGGTTAAGACAAATTCCTGTTATCTATAAATTAATATTGTTTAAAGCCTGAAAGTGAGAAAGAGATGGAACAACTAAATCTCAGAATTTTTAAATTATGCATTTTACAAATTTAAAACGAGAATATAATGGTGCTATCTTAGTTTCAGTCTTCCGAATCAGACTTAAAAAGATCAATGAAAATTTTAATAAGGATTGTTAACATTTTAATAATTATTTATAAAAATATTTTATTTTTTATTAGCATATCATTTATTATTTATTAAGATATCATTTATTTTAAGGTAAATTTAATTTTTATATACTATCATTAATAACATATTGTTTAACTTTTGGTTAAGTTTTTGCTATGCTTAAACATCTCAATTTTATGAATGATATGGCTTATAGACTTATATTTGCTTAAATTTGCTTTATTACGTATGTTTTTTTTTTTAAATTAAGAAACAACAATTTCATATAAAATTTTTTTTATATTTTAATAAAACTTATTAAGCATATCTTATAATATTATCCCTCTAAATTAATTATTCATTCTATTTTAGTCAAAACTATATTTTAGTCAAAATCATTACAATAAAAATTATTTATTGTATCGATTTTTCCACATTATTTCCACATATATAAATTATTCGTAAGATTCAAGGTAGTCATAAATCAGTCAGACAGTTTAAATTGGATTGAAGGTAATACGACATTCTCTTCACCTTTCTGGTAAAATCCGACTCACATTGACTAAACAAATGAACCAATAAAACAATTTTCCATATTGAGACATTTTATGATCATTCATTTCACCAAAATATCTGAATAGGGAGAAAAACTAATTTTTTGTGAAAATCTGAAATACTTTCAAGAAAGGGAATACAAAAGTCATTTATTTACATAGCATTGAATAGTTAAAAAATGAAGCTGTTTTGAATGAAAGATTCGAAGAGGGGCGCCTGGAAGTCGGGTCTTCTGTAAATAAGAAGTTTGGAATCAATTCCCACGAGAATGACAAATTATTATATTTCGAAGTTCGTCAACAGCATTCATCAAGACATGGAAAAGGAAGCAGAGCTGGCAAACGCTTTCCATATCATCTTGTTATTTCCAAGGCTACCAGCAGTTAGCTCCTTCCATGCTTGTTAATGAACCGGAAGGTACTCCCGGATAAAAGATTCTTTATTTTTAAACATGTCAAATCAGTCAATGAGTCAAAACTTCTTCCCAGAGAAAATATTTTGTTGCGAGTTAGTAACATTTTCTGAAGTGGCTCCGTAGATATTTGGCTAAAATTATCTCATTAAAAGGCGAAGTAAACAGTGAATGTTTTCTAAAATTTTCTTGACAGATATGAATGAATGAGGAGTAGAAAAAGTATAAATCACTTGAGTTGGATGAAACTTAGTTTTAAAAATTGAAAAAATAATTGAAATGCTTCACATTAATATTCACTTATGTATATTGTTTCAATTTTACGTTGCATATAAATATTATGAAAAATATAGTTAGGAAATTATTCTATTTATGTACTAATTTATTTTGTGTAGCTTTCTAGTATTTGCTTCTCTATCACTAAAAATAAGAAAATTCTGAAATTGAATTACAGCATAAAAAATATTATCGTTAAAAATTTTTTTATTTCTCCAATGAAATATTTTCCCTAACATTTTAATGAAAGTAAAACATTTATAGATTAATGTACAAAACAATTTTTTGATATTAAATGTGATATTAACAAATGTTAATCTAACGTACGTAAAATATATTTCGAAAGAGTCTCCAAAGAAATGGCTAGAGTTTTAATTCAAAATTATAATTTATAATAAATTAAATTTTGATTAAATTTGTTTGATGCAAATTACCCCTTAAACGAAGATGAATTGTTTACAGGAAAAAAAATTCCTCATACTTTTGTTTGATGTATCAAGGTTTAATATAAATTTATATAAAATTATTATACTGATCATATATCAACGTTTCATTCTAAATTTATGTATATTCAAGAAGTATTTTGATCCGTATATCTAATACTTTCTCTCACACAATTCTTTAAATTTAAATTTTATATTTTTTTATGAGAAAATAAAGAAAGATTTTTTATCGTTTATACTTTTTCTCATAAACTATTTCTGAGTTCTAATGGAAATTACTAAGTTATATTTTCCACTTCTAACAAATGTGGTTTAAAATACTATATTAACTCATTTACACCACAGTAAATTCTGAATAAAAATATATTAGTATTTTACATTTTCAAATTCTCAACAAGGGAAAATACTTGCTTTTTTTATAAAGTTAATGTAAAAGGAACTACAAAAATAAATTCGTTAAAATATAATAAAGAAAATATTTACGAGAGACTCAGAATCTTGAATGTACATGCACATTACTTTTCACTAGCCATAAGCAAATATGGAAGCGTTGGAACATCATTCTTTCATTATTTTTTATGAGATTTGAATTAGAATATTTAGCTCACAATATGGGTAACCTTTAACATATTTTATCTTTCATTGTTGGTCTTTAAAACTAATTATAAGCCTCCTGTGGTAAATATTGTAAATAAACGTGCTCTTTTCCCACAATGATTCACAATTCAAGTAATTCTGACTCTTCTCTTCAATGGACATCTGCTCATTGAGATTATCTTTAATAAAATTGATTCCTTATCCACAAATGAAAAATTATCCAAGAAAATAAAATTGTAGTATCATGAAATTTTAGTGTAAGAAGATTTCAGGTCTAGTAAAGATGATAAATGTATGTAAGTGATAAAATTTGCAAGCAAATTCGATTACGTGATACCTAAATTCTGATTATAAAAAGTAAGCAGCTGGTTTTCTCCATATATTCTATCAACGATGAATTACAGAATGTATTTATTGTAGAAAAGGAAAAAGAAATCGAATTGTATATCAACATCAATAACTAATAATGGTTGAACAAGACATATATATAATAGTTCAGTCGTGTTAAAGACGACGTGGGATAATACAGTGATAATACGCAAGAAGCCGGAACAAATAAATACTTATAAGCATTAATTCTTTTTCATTTTTATTTCTCTGAACAATTAGTGACTCACATCAAATACTTCTCTAGTGACTGAAATAGTACTTAAATATAAGTTTCTACTGTAGATCAACAAAAATTATTTTTTTGAAAACTATCGAATATGCATGTGAGGTACAACTAAGTAATCTTGACTAATAAATTAAAACATTCATCAACTGCGAGCACAAATATTGTGATTGTCACCTATATGATGTTAACAGATTAATCAACTGAAAAAAATATCACTGAGTGAATTTATGCATTATATGATACATTTTTTACATAAACGTGTTTAAAAATGATATATATTTTATTATTAAAATTTGTAGTGACTTTTTAAAAAGTATTGTATAATTTTTCTTTGGGGATTTTAGCTCAAATTTTTAAAAAATAAAATTTGTAAAAATAAATTACACTTAATATTTACAGCAATAATCGGGATGTTTTTATATCTTAACAAAAATACGACTTTATTCTTGAAAAATATTGAGTAACATTTACATCGTTACTTCATATTTAAATAAAAACTTTTTTGCTGCATTTAATAACGTTAAAAATAAGAAATGACACTGAAATGAATTTTTAAGAAGAAATGTTTCTTAATATGCTTGTATACATTTTATGTATATATTTGAGATCAAAGTTTATCATTTATGATTATAATATTGATTAGAATATTTTAATATATCTTAGTTTATAATATAATAATGAATATCAGGCATGTGTTATCTTTGATATTTATTCTACATCTATGACAGAATTAAAGTTTAACAGAAACAGAATTGTCATATTTGTTAATTAAAAGCTTTCCATTTAGAATTTTTTATTTAATTGACCACAAGCACTTCTCATTCTACTTTTTTTAATCCCATAAAAGTTTTTTTCTCACAAATAAAAAGTAATGTGTCGACGTTAATCATGAAATGGAATGTTAACAGGTTTCTTAATCAGACTTTAATCCAAATGACATGCTTCTTTGGCATGTTCATTATGTCTTCTTTGGCATGTCAAATGAATTATATTGCATTATTTTCAGAAATTTTTTTCTGGAAATAATGCAGTATAATTAATTTCATTTTTAAGGAAAATAAAAACTATAAAAATTTTTTATTAATACTTTGTAAAACTATTCTTATGAAAATCTAAGAATCAAAAAATGAAAAATAATTGGACTACAAATGAGTTCAAATTCGAAATTACTAAGTAGAAAAATATTCTTTTTTCTCTACAGTAAATGGAAAAATTTATTATATAACATATGAAAATGTTATTTTTTCTTAAATATATACATAGTGGTTTTAAATATATATATGTGTAATAAAAAATCTTAAAAATGCTTTCTCGGAGCAATTGTAAACATTAATTTCATTATAAACATAAGCTTCACCTATTTATAATAATCTATTTTTTTCAACCTTGAAGGTGCCACTAGATCATTACTTATAATATAAATGGCATCATCACAAAATTTCAAAGCACCCAAACACTTGTGAATGCGACGCCTCAGTAAGTAGTGCACTGAATCAGAGAGTTCTCAGGAAAAGATTAACAAAATAAAAACTATATGTGCCACCAAAACGGTAAGAGGGTTGCTTATTTAGAGGAATTTTGAGTAACGGCCAACTATTTGTGGGTTTTTATTTTGCTTCTAGCACTGGGTCATCTTTTTCGGATAGCGGAAGAATCCTGATGTGATTTATATGGGGGCAGCTTAAATACTTTCTGCCGACATTTATCAAGAAGGGAAATTTATTTCAACTATCTCAGTTAATTTCCACCGAATGTTTACGATGTGAGAAACAGTAATTGTAAAGTGACAAATTTTAAACATCGTTCTATACATTTTTTATAGCGCTTAAATTAAACTGTGGTTTATTTCGAGTTTTTGCGTCATTTGATTTTAAATGTTAAATGTAGTGAATAGTTTTACTTAAAATTTTGATTCTCGTTTGTTTTATATATATAAATGTACACACACATATCTTCACAAAAACTAAGAATATATTTTATTTGTACACTATTTTATATAAAACGAATTATGCACATTTTCTTAATTTAGCAATTATTTTGGTTTATTTAAATCTTTATATGTAACTCTTAATATAAAGTTTAATAAATTTATAACTTTAAACTCAAATATGAAGTTGTTTCTTAATATATGAAGACAATTTTATATAAATTATTCAATTGTTTAACAAGGACATTGATTCTTCAGAAACTTGAATTTTTTATTTTTTGAAGCTTTTATTTTATTTTATATCATTTCAAGATTATAATGTTATCCTTTGGTCAAATGATATCTACACCTTGTTCCAATAGATTTGTGTCAATTAGAACATTTTAGATTTGTTTTTAAATTCAATTCTTTTTTTTTAAACTTCTAGAATTATTTGAAATTTTTTGTTTATTTCATAGTTATTCATTTTGTTAAACCTATTCCACTTTTTCGAATTTCCTGGTTTATTTCTAGACTGATCAGCAGTTGCTATGTACTATATTATTGATGGCCAATAATGTAATTTTAAATTTGCTCTATGAAGTATTAAATTATGCATTTGTAATCTCTTCCCTAATAGTTCTCCAGTAAAATACAATTAAATTAAAAAATTAACATTACTCTAATTTGTAACTATAACTGTATATCGTGGCAAATTCAGGCTAAGAGTAAAGAATTAATAAATTATTTTAATCTTATACTCTTTCTTTTGATGAAAAACAATAAATAATAAATAAAATATCAATCTGCGATTTTCCTTTTGTATTAATTTATTTAAAATAGGATGATGTATAAAATTAGTAGAATTCTTAAGGGCCATTGAAGACAAATTCTAAATCCTTTACCTTCTATTTTTTTAAATTGATGAATAATTTGTTTCATTTAATTAGGAAATACAGAAAGTTAAGCAGTTTCGGTTTTTTTTAATATGTTGAAAAATTCAAATGATATCAATTTTTCTCAGAAAAATTTCTGGCAACTAATTTATACAAACAACTAATTTATACTATAAACTTGTCATTGGTGTAAAAAAAAAAATCATTTTTCTGGAAATCTCGATAGTGCAAAAAATAAAAAATAAATTTCTTTGAAAGAAGTGAACTTTTTAAAATATACAGTTTGATTTGTATTTACTCTGAGAGTTTGTGTTACGTAAAAATATTTTTCTGAAAATCTTCATTTTATTTTAGAAGAGTAAAAAATAAATTGAAATAACTTGCTTTACACACTACATTTACTGCATTTTTAAACTTAGTTTTTTTTTGCATATTTATAGGTTACAGTTTTCTCTAAATTTTAAAATTTCGTGTATTTAATTTTCAGACCTCACATACACACACATAGCAAAATATTTGTGACACTTTTGTCACATTTTTCTATGGGTTAAAAATATCTTTAGTATATTTAATAATAATGAGTCTTATATAATAATAATGTGAAAAATGCAAAAATGAAAAAAAAAATAGAAAATAATGAATAAGCATTCAAATCGTTTCTAGTATATATAAGTATATTCAATATTTCATATTAAAACACATTTTGTAAGACTTGAAAATAAATGAAAGAATACGTCTTCCTTTTAAGTTATTTATCAATTTAAATGTATCATTCTCATACAAAGTTTATTAAAATAATAATATAAATAAATATTTATTTTTGCAAATTATTAGATTTTGGTTATCAAACATCACTTTGCACATGCCTCTCATATTGTGAGTCTTGGCTTAGAGGCCATAGTCCTACCAATACCTAGACCATTTTGAACAATCATGGCCAATATCTGTTGGCCACTGAGACGTATTATAATTAATATAACTAACAACACAGCTGATATTCATTTGTAAAAGGACAATATAAAAATCAATAAAGATTATTTTCTGATTATTATTGTCAATAGAATTATCTCATCGTTCTAGAGACTCGTACTTCACTTATTGTCATTGTTCTAAAGACTCGTACTTCACTTATTGTCATTGTTCTAGAGAATCGTACTTCATTTATTGTCATTGTTCTAGAGAATCGTACTTCATTTATTGTCATTGTTCTAGAGACTCGTACTTCACTTATT
>JAPDSC010056649.1:2177-14160 GCA_026290005.1 Latrodectus geometricus | reverse complement strand
AAAAGAAAATAATTATCTTTTTTGCAAGCCAATTAAAGTTTAAAATTCTTTCAAATTTTATGAAATATTGTTTCCAACGTATTTTTCAGAGAAATTTTCAGATGTTATAATAGATTCACAAAATAACAATGCTAGCCAGATTTCTGATTTGATATTTCAATATATTTTATTTATAAAAGCTATGTATAAAATATTGTTCACCTAAGATAAATAAATTATTTATTAATAAAAATAATACTCTTTTTCTTTTTATTTTAATTCTCCCCAGAAAATTTTCTTCATCAACTGATTAGTAATATATTTGTGCAAATAGTGTGATGTTCCGATATACCACGACCCGACTTTTTTATCACTTGTATTTAAATAAATAAATTGATGTGAACATTAATTTAATAAGGAATTTAGTAAATATATATAAATTGCAATATTCAAAGGGTTTGATTTGTCACTCAATGGTCACTTTTCCTCACACATGAAGAATGTATAAGGCCAAACAGTATATAGTGGAATTTTTATTAATAGAAGTGTTCTATTAAAAGTACATAAAAAAATGTAAAATTGAAGCGACTAGTAATGCTTTTAAAAATACTGTGGCTCTCAAGGAACCCAGTATACAGCGATTGGGCTAGGAATAGTGATAAAATCCTATGAACCCATTTTTTAAAACTTTTTGAACCCATATTTTAAAAATGGTCCTTTATTTACAGTTATGTTAATCTTTTTTTTGATATTGCTTCCGTCAGGGAATGCAGTATATAGTACATGTGCTTAGATAAGGATAATCTTTTGAATACACATTCAAAAAAATTGGTCCCTTCTTTAGAAAAGATCTACTTTTAAATGGCTCAACGCTATAAATAATAATATAATCTCTTAATATTAGGAAAAAAGACTTTTTATTTTTGAAAAATATCGCTTATTCATAGTTATATTTTAGCCCAAATGTAAATTATTGCTGTACCATTAGAAATGTAATTTTGGGAAGAATCTAATTATTTTGTCGAAGTTGAATACATGAAATTTGAAAACAGTTACCCACTTTTTATATTAAAATAAAGAATCAATATCAAATGAGGAACATAAATTTGAATGATGTTCTTTACAATTATTTGCTGTGAGTACTTACAAAATTATAATACATTATCATAATTTCAGTTAAAATGCACATACTTATTTTTTGTGATTTGTTTTTGTATTTGATGTCTGTTCATAGTTTATTATGCTTTTATATGACAATTAACAATACTTCTTTCTCTTTTTTATTTATTAATTTGTTAATTTCTGTAACAAATTATTATTATCCTTATAATCACTATCATTACTAATTACCTTTGAGTACATCATGAATTACGTTATTTGTTTCTTAACAATTAAAATGTAAAAAAATAACTAAATGATATTGTTAAAATGTTATTTTTTCTCGCATTTAGAATTCTTCCAACATTATTTTATTCGATCATTCTTTTCTTCGGAAAATAAGACATTCTTTAGAATGTAAGACATTCTTCATACTAAATTTCTTTCGGACTATCATGCAACTCATGCGTAATATGTCCTACATACTAAGAATTTGTATTTTGTTATCAAATAAAACACTATATGATTTTTAAAAATATTTTTAATTCAATGCAAAATAAAACTTGATTGATTATAAAATACAGCAGAATTTAAAGTTATTTGTATGTTCAATAGTTTTTACTACTAATTTATACAAGGTTACTAAAATAAATAAATTATTTCATACCTACCAAGACATTCGACTGTATTTTCATATTATACTTTGTTGATTTTTTGGAAATTATTAGCACTTATCTTGTAAAAATTAATTTAAACATATTTTAATTAGCCTTGAAATGGAAAACATTTAAGGGCAACATCAATAAATATAATGAAGTCATTTACCTTTCGCTTAGCCTTTGCTTGGTTCATCAGCTGTGCTTCAGTGACTGCTCCAAGTGCACTCCTCAGCCAGACTTGTATGACGATCAGTGTATAGAGGACTCCCGTTACCGACAAAGGTAACACATACTGAGAAATCAGAGTAATGAGTTCCAGCCACTGACTTGTGTCATCTGGGAATTTAGTTCGACATCTAATTAATGGTCTGTACGTGAAAATAATTACAATTCTGTTGAAAATTGCGTACGGGAGAGATAAAATAACAGAAATCAGCCACACGCCAGCTGTGACTTGCAGAGCCTAAAATATAAAACAAGTGTAAAACAAGACCCCGAAGTATATATTCCTTATCAAAAAAATATTCAAATCAGAGTAGAAAGGCTTGGTGATCAGAACGCACTTTTTGAGAGAATACGCAAAGAATACTCATATAAAATGCAACATGAGATTGCTAATTATTTGCAAGACATATTTCTTGTTTTTATATCAGTATAGTAAATATTTTTCTCTGATATATAGAAAATGCTTATCATGTTGTAAGAATATTAAGAAGAATAGTGGAAACATTGTTCATTATAAATGAGTGGCGTACTTGAAGTAAACACTATTTGAATAATGAACTGAAATAGAGATATTTGTGAAAATTGATTGGATTAGTCTATTCCCTAATTTCAAGGTTATTTTGAGCATAACTGAATATCTATTAACTATAACAGTATCTAACTTTATGAATAATATGTGAGGAAATTAACTTTTCAGTATTAAATTTTGCGTTATTCAAATTTTGAATATATTAAATTAAAGTTACATTCTGCCGGTTTAAAAAAAAGAAGAAAAAAGAAAAGAAAAAACTTATGGAAATTAGTCAAAAATAAATAGTGTGTGGCTTTATTGAATTCATTAGCTTCATAATAAAATAATGAAATTTATTTGTCTATATATAATGCATCTAAATTAAGAATTTGGTACTCTCAAATATTATCTGAAAACAAAACCATTAAGAAGCTGCAATTCATTACAGTATTTATTTTAGTGTACCTCTTTATCCAGTAAAGGTTTCTAAATTATAAAATTTTGATATATTTATGACATACTAAGAGTGCGTTATAATTTTAATTTTCTCTTTCTATAAGTACTATTTTAAGCTTATGTCATGACATGATAGAACAAAGCTGGAAAAATGTCAAATAATAAAATATTTAAAATAGGATAAACCATTATCATAGATATGCATTATTAACATTTGAATGTGCGCTATAGCAACTGATGGTAAAGAAACTACTGCTAAATACTTGAAGACTAGAAATAGCATACGAGATTACTGTCCTTTTAAAAATCCTGTATATTATCAACTCTGTGTTATATAATAAAATTCTGTGGAAGATCACCAATTTCGTAGAAAAATTTATACACGAATCACTTATGGCATCGATTATTAAACGGATTATAAATATTATTTTCACAAACTTTAGAATTTTTACTTCTTCGAAATTTTATAGATTAACAATAATAAGCCATTCTATGATATATTTATTGAGATAATTACACCTCACATCCTATCTCGATTTGCTGTTTACGATTTGCTAAAACATAATTTAACTTTAAAAAATTAGAAATTTTACCAGAGAAAAAACGAATTTATTGCATAAAGCTGTAAAAAACTTAAATCTATAAAAATGCAGAAAAGTTACAAAAAATGTTATTTAGATAAAATTTTAATATATACAGTGATGGCCATAAGTGGGGACATTTTTTGAAAATTTCATGTTTTCAGCTTTGTTTGCTTGTAGAATATATTAATTTTCACTTAAATGCAAATGTTTATGTATCAAATTGAAGGTAATTTAATGTAAAATTTAGTAACAAAATCAGATTTAAAATATCTGAATTACAAAGTTATGCTCATTGTAGTAGAACAAACAAAAACTAATCAATTTTAATAGTGACTGGCCAATCAGAAACACTGTTCTGAGGACCAATCAAATGTCTGTAACTATAGTTTAGGTTATTTGGATGGTAAAAAAGTTTTTTTTTTGAGTGGAATGATGCAAACTAGTACAATTAAACACAGTATTGCTGTTTTTGAATATTTTAAGTCATTTTTTTAATTAAACTAATTTTAAACAATGTCACCAAGAAGAAGAACTGATTGGATATCTATAAAATAAGCCGAATAGTCATATTGAGAGAAAATAGACTCTCTTATGCTAAAATTGCAAGACAAGTTGGTAGTTCAGTGACTTGTTCTGGTGCATGAAAGTTATGTTTACGTTATGAAAAAAGAAAATTAGAGGAAAATTAGGCCAAATCAGGCCGAAAAAAATGCACAAGTGCTACTGCCGGTAGAAAAATTAAACGACTACGCCTTCAAGGTAGAAAATTTTCATCAGATGCCATTAGATGTGAAATGAATGCAGCGGGTATTGCAGTAATTTAAAGAACAGTAAGAAAGAGGCTTTTAGGATTTGGACTACAAGCTATTATTCCAAGGAAAAAACTATATTTAAATCAAAAGCAACGCGAGAAACGAAGTTAGTGGAGAAAATAATACATTAAACGGTCAGACAATAAATGGTAGCAAGTAATCTGGAGCGATGAGAGTAAAATATCGCTCTTTGGTAGTGATGGTAGAAAATACGTGAGACGTAGAGTAGGTGAAGCCCTTCATCCAGATTTCATTGAAGCAACTACAAAAAACCCAACAAATGTTATTATTTGGGCATGTATGTCTGCAGGTAGTGTGGGCCAAATTCAAGTGATTTATGGTATCCTGAATGCCAAAACATACATTGAAACTTTTCCGAACCAAAATTGATAACTTCCATTAGGGATGTCTTCCCCAACAAAACACCAATTATTTTTCAGCAGGATTCAGTATTATGCCACACAGCAAAAGTATGCAAAGCATGGTTTCAAAATAAAGGCATAGATATATTATCATGGCCAGGAAACAGCCCTGATCTCAATCCAAATGGAGATTTGGGGCAATGTTTGAAAATTCTTGGACGAAAAAACGTTCATCCAATAAAAGACAACTTTTATTGAATTTATAATTGATTCTTGGCACCATCTGATTACGAAAGAGGAATTGCAAACTCTCGTTTACTCGATAAAAAGACGTTGTGAAGCTGTTTTAAAAAATAAGGATTATCCTTCTAAGTATTGATTGCAATATTGACTACTAAGTATTGACTTTTATCACTTTAAAAAAAAATGCAAATGTAAGACAGATCTTACTATTAGTTCCATAACTTTTTTTGTAATACAGATATAGTAATGCTGTTTTTGTTATTAAATTCTAAATTAAATTACCTTCAATTTGATACCTAAACAGTTGTATTTAAGTGAAAATTAATATATTGTAAAAGCACACAAAAATAAAAAACATGAAACTTTATAAAAATCCACATTTTTGGCCACCACTGTATATTGTGAACGGAGTGGTTAAACCTCTCTTCAATATTAAAAGTACTGAAAAGTACAGAAAACCATTTTGTTTGAAAATACATTTATATACTACTTAGTACTTCTATTGAAAATTACAAATTAACCATATTTCAGAATGATAATTTTTATAAATTAATAAAATAATGACGTAATAGTAATTTCAATGTATTATAAAATCTTCTCATTTAATAGAGTTATAGCAATTTATAGAGAAAAAAAGTATAATTTTGTTTTTAAAAAAATTAAGTAAAATATAAATTAATAAAAATTTGTATTTTACACCACATTTGCCGTCATTCTTAAATATGCTTCTTTCAATACATTTTAATGTAATTATTCATCATAAATTAATAAAATATTGAGTAAATTTCAGTTTGGGTCAGTATCTAATTATATCTAATTTTTACCTTAAAAAATGTAAAAATTAATGAAAATTTTATTTTTTCTCACCTTTGATATTTTCATTCTTGGCAACAAAGGCTTGGTGATCATTCTGTACCTGTCTATTGCAATGCACATCATAGTAAAAGTTGAGACATAAACAGTCGTGACTTGCACTAACGGAACAAACGAGCACATGAAAGATCCAAACGGCCAGTTGCTGAGAAGAATTCTCATCACATTGAAAGGTATGTTCAGTATGGTCATGATAAGATCCGACAAAGCTAAATTGGCTATGAAAACGTAAGTAGTACTGCGCATGCTCGCATTTCGTGCCACGATGTTGCATACTAAAGAATTGCCAAAAATGCTCACTATGACTATAATGCTGTAAGAAGCTATGATGAAGTAATCTCTAGATGATAGTTTTTCTTCATCATTGAAAAGTTCTAACCATTTTAGAGTATGGTTCTTCAAAAACTCAATGGATGAGGAGTTAGAGGCATTTAAGAAGCTCTCTGCATCGGAGTAATTCATAGCTCTTTGATAAAAAGAACACTTTTCAAGAGTTCGATATTTAATTTTTTACTCCAAAGTTAAATACAGAAAATAACGCCTCATATTTACACAAAATTCCTTGAAAATAATGATTGAATTTTTTTTAATATTGCTCGAATATTTTTTATTATTGAATTGAAATTAAATTTAAATGCAAACAAAGAATTTTTATATATATATTTAATAAAACATTTAGAATTTTTTCGTGAGCAGCACATTTTTAGAGGGATAAGTTTCAGTGTAAGATACCAGGATTTACTACTGATAAACAAGTAAAAGAGCAAGCATTATTTATTTCTGTATATATCATTGTTTTGTAATGCAACGTTCCTTGTTTTTCGAAAATATATGCATTTAAATACAAAAGTTAATATAAAGTTTCGGAGAATGAACAAAACCATATAAAAAATAATATTTTATACTTAAATTACATTTTAAAATTATGTTTACTAAGGAAGTTTCAATTTCAGCTTGAATGAATGAAAGTAAAATGCGAAATATATGAAGTTTTTATTGATTATTAAATTCAAATATATCTTTTTTTATAAATATATTTGCAGAATAATCTTATTTGTATTTGTTTTTCTTTTTTTTATTTAATATTCGTTTTCTTCCATATTTATTTGATTTTCCATCAACAAAATACGATGTGATATCATGAACAAATGAAAGAATTCCTGAAAAATAAAAAAGTTCTATTTATTCATCTAATAATAATAAATAACTTATAATATGTTTACTAAAAACATATTGTAACGTAATAAATATGAACTACAATTTGATTTGAAAACTTTCATTTATTAATTACATGTTTTAAATATTTTTCTGTGAAATATATTGCTTTTTTAATATGTATATTTATTTAAATAAATCATTATCTTGTATTGAAAATGAAAGATGCTCTTTATTTTTGATTACGTATAGGTTTGAAAATTAATTACCTAAAATAACTCAATCAATATACCTTAACCGACTCGTCATCTCGTATATATATCTTAATTTTTATTTTCTTTTAATGAATCGTTGCTCAACAAATATATTTAAAAATTATCAAATAACTCAATAAACATTAATTAAGGTGATTAATCTTCTGCGTTTATGACATATTATTTATTTCCATTTGATCATTTGTCATTCAATACATGGGTTTAAATATGAACTATGTCAAGTCACAAAAACAATATTATTTTTAACAATACAAAAAACAATATTTTATTAACAATATTTTAAAACAATATTTTATTTTGTATCATTTTGTATATATTATTTTTTATTCATCATCCATTATCCAAAAATCTGTTATTCGTAAAATTTTTGATAGAAACTATATCATATCAATCAATTTAATTAATTTTTAATTCCTTAATTTTCAAATGATCACAAAAATGGAGTAGTTGCCATACAAGATTTTGAATTTATACATTTTTATTGGATGTTTCTTCGATGTCAATATAGATTGTCTTCTGCTCCTCGAAAGTTAAAAATATAGTACTCAAATATGTTGAAGATTCCTCTTATATACCTTCACTAAGAAAATATCGTTTTTTAATGCAAGAAATCAGAGAGAAGACAAGTTTTGCAAAATACACTCCATAGTTGTCATTTATCGAGCTTAAAAATTATTTTTTATTTAAAAAAAAGTATCTTTTTAATTTTATTTATTTATTTATTTTTTTTTTTTTTTGGAAAAATTAAATCATTGGATTATATTTAATGTTTGATGTCGAGAGAAAGATACTAAAGAAAAAACTTGATTTTGAAACAAAATCTCATTTCTTATAAATCAATAATATATCATCAACGAAAGAATTCAAAAGTCTTCAGATCTTAAAACAGATTAAAATATTTTAGTTTCTTTAAATGTGATTCGCTGTATGACATCACTTTCCTAATGCTTAATTAGTACTTTTTAAATAAAAATACCATTTTTTCTGGTTGTCAATATTTCATGCATTCATGCATGAAAAAGTTTATACATACGGAACTCTAATAATTGTATGGATCATTGCTTTATATTTAAGCGTTTTATACTTTGTATACATTATTTATCACGAAAAAGCTGTATAGAAATTGATTAATCCGCTTTTTAATTTTCAATATTTTCATTTTTTATATTCCATTGATAAATATTTAAATATTAATATACATGGAGGATCATAAAATGCTAATTACGTAAATAAAAATAGTTATTGCTAAATATAAATTGGAAAAGTAAATATAAAGCTGTTCTTATAAATATCATAATCTGAAAATGTGGTAATGATTTTCATTTTATCTAAATAATGTATATTATTCATAAAAATTATTTTCAATTGGTATTCAACTTAAATTGTTGAAATTAATTATTTTATTAGTTAATTTCAGCAATTTAAGATGAATATCAATTGAAAACGATTTTATTGATGAACATATACTGGTGTGCCAAAACTTAAACAACAAGTGGTTTTTCTGCCATAACTCCGTGAGAAATCATCTGAGAAACATGATATTCAGACTTGAGACAGATGATTTTGTACTTAAAGGATAACGAAAGCATAGTTGCATAAAAATGAATATAATGCATACAGTATGTAATAAAACAAAAATAGGCTTTATTGAATTCACAGTATCCCTGCACAAGATCATCTGTCCAAGAGGAACAATAACAACCAGGTGTTCCTTAGCATGGATATATCCTTCCATTAATGCACTGGTTGCTTCACACCATCTTCCTATATTCAGCGACAGATTACCCAGCAGTTCTTGTGGTAAGAGTGCCCATTCCTCAATCAGCATCTGTTTCAATTGCTATATGTTCCCGAAGAATGAAATCATACCGCATTGCGTTTGCCCAAAGCATCCTACACATGTTCTATGGGATTTAAATCAGGGCAGTACGCTGGCCAATCCATTCGGGTGATGTCTTCACTTTCCTGCTATAGCTGCTGAACAGCATGAGTCTGATGTGGCCGTGCATTGTCATCCATAAAAATAAAATCAGCTCCAATAGCACCTTGGAACAGGCGCACATGAGGAAGGATTACCTCCTGACAACAGCGATCTCTGGTTACAGAACCTCTGTCGAAAACGTGGAGCTCAGTCCACCCGTTCAGCATAATGCCTCCACAGACGAGAACTCCAGGACCATCATAACGCCTTCAGGACGATATAGCGGTCATCCACTGCAGATGTTTTCCTGGGGTGGCCACCACCAACCTTTCGAACAACTGTACCTGTGATTCTGAAGGCTTTCTAAGTCCGCGAAACGACACTTTTTTTGATTCCCTACTCTTCAGCTACACTGGTCACACTAAGCCCCTCCTCCTGTTTTCCAAACTCTCTTCCACTTGTGAAGTCGTCTAGGCGATTTCTTCTAGTCATATTTCACGGACACACTCACTTCCACTTGAAACGGAAGTCTTTAATTGCTACTCCGTCGTTCCTTTTATTGTAGGCTTGAACTGCGCTCTCCGAGCGCACGCGTTTTGCATACACTCACGTCACCTCTGACATTTTGCCACTGATATTTGCATACGCACGACCTTTCTACTGAATTACGTGTTCATTGCACTGAACGCAAGAGCTTCTTTTATGTAAATTCATGTCTATCTGCTTAAAATTTACATTGTTGATTAAGTATTGCACAACAGTGTATATATTACTTTTAATGAATAAGGATTTGAATGAGAATAATTATTTCCTTACAGGAGTTATAATAATTTGAAGCATGCCAGTTATGCAAGTAAAATAAAGATTTTGATCTGTAAATAAATGATAAAAATATCAATATATTATTTTTAATCATAAGTAAGTGAATTATATAAAATTATGTACTGCTTTTTTAAACTTATTTCTGTTTTTAAGACTCAAATGTTTAAAGATGATCTTCTTATTTACATCATTGTTCTAATTTACACATTTATAAACTATGCAATTTAAGTGTAGAAGAAAAATATCTCAAATATATTTATGTGACAAAAAATGATGTAATTTAAGCTAAATTGTTTAATATAAGATCTTAAATGTACACATAAAATCATACTAACTGGTATTTCTACTAAATCTCTATATTTTTCATTACAACAGATAAAGTTATCAGAAGATTTCCTTTAATTTTATCATGAATAAATTTCAATTCTATATAAAATTAAAAAGTTTACTTATTTTTGAAAATATTCTAACTATCTTATAATTTATAAAAATGGACAAACATGTGGGTTAAATTCCATTTATAGAGAAATTTTTGTAATGTAAAGGCACATTTTTATAGTTAAATTATTTTATGTTGTTGCATTTCTTTTGCTTTTTATGATAACTACACAAACTTTTTTTATATAATATATTTTGATTCTTGCAATAAAATATCTGTAATATTTATTTTAACAATAAATTTTAAATATACTTTGCTATAAATATATTAGGTATTCGATAATATCTGTCCATTTTCTTGTAATGAAGTAAAAATATTAAAAAATAATTCAAGAATTTCTTATATTTAAATCAATGTAATTTGAAGGTATAAAATATTTTCATAAAGCATAAGTTAATCCATAATGAAAATATGTCAGAGATTGCTTATATAATTAAATATATTTAATTACAGAAAATTGATTTCTTAAATAATATATTTTGAAAAAAAATAAAACTTTATAAATAATGTTTTTAAAAGAAAAATTTTATAAAGAAATAAAAAAAAAACAATGATATGTTGATAAAAAAAAACAATGATAATTTTGCAAACTGTATAACATTACATCCGTTGATACTCATATCTATTATAAGAATATAAATAAAAACACTGATTTAAATCTACAGTTAATAAGCAACGTATTAGATGCCAATTGTAATATAAATTTACTGTACTTTGGCCTTCATTTAAGGTATTTTTACAAATATTTTTCAAGAAAAATATCGAAAAACATTCAAGGATGTCAAAATTTTAAATTAAAAAAATGGTTCCTGAACAAAAATTACATATCTCGAATGATTTTCAGTGGTTGTTGTTTCACCATTGAAATTTGGTCAAAATATAAAATTTCAATATATATAAAGTTTAATTAGTTCGCAATTTAATTTTACAGAGGTCTAAAATGCGTTAGCATGAAAGAAAGTTAATATATTTTAAAAAATTTTATTTATAAAATACAAATTATAAAGTTCAGATAGATTCCTTACATAAAGTCTCCAAAAAGCCAATTTTCAAAGAACTCATGCATTGTCCAATTTCCACTTGAAATATTTTTTAAAAAAATTATTAACTTGTATATATTAAAATGTGAATAAAAAACTTTTGTTGAAATTGTGTCCAAATTATTTTTAAAGCTAAGGAATTTTAGTTACAGATAATTCAATTGTTATATATATATACAAAAATTTGATTTAAATTATTTATATCTTTCGTAATTTAATCAAGACTCAATATAAATCTTTACTAAGTCTTTCTATTCTAAGTTAATTTCCAGTAATTAATTTAAATGCATACATGTTCAATATTCAGGGTATAATTTTATTTTATAGAAGGAAATCTAATTTTTTTTAATTTATTTAAACTTTTGAAAGCTGAAATGAACTCTTTCTCTCTTCTGTTTACTCATCAAACAATTTAAATTTAAACATTAATAAAGGGAGTAATGTAATTAAAACTAAAAAGGACCGTTTTTAAAAGTAAAAGAGATTATCATATGAGAGAGAATATATATATATATATATATATATATAT
>JAPDSC010056648.1:29184-43440 GCA_026290005.1 Latrodectus geometricus | reverse complement strand
AATAATTGATATAATGTAATGATTGAATGCATTAATTTTGTTTTTTTTCAGATATATGATGAAGCAAACACTTGGTAAGATTTCTATAATTGCAGAAAAACCTCAACCGATCTAGTTTAAAATGTCATTCACAACACACACAATCAGGATATACTAAATCTATGCTACATGAAGTCATGTAATCAATGTTTCTGTACCTTAATATATTAACATTCCTTTTTGAAATTATTGGTATAAAAATCACAATATAAATAACATAATCTGAGAATATATATTTAGTGATTTATATAAATTTTAAAACATATTTAATGCTTAGGAATCTTTCGATAAAATTGTTGCATTTTGATTACTTGTGAGTAAAGTTTCTATGGAATTTGGAAAATTAAAAATAACCATGTATTCAAATTGAATTTAATAAAAATTTAATGACATTAATTATGTTTATTCTCACATGCTACAACATAATGAAGTAATTTTTAGGACTTGGTCTATAGTATTAAAAATATATGTATTTATTCCTATGATTTAATATTGTACACTTGCATTTTTATTAGAGCTGTATATATTCACGACAGTAAATTAAACACACATTACGAAAGCGATACATTTACAGTAAATTAAATTAAATAATTTTGTTAAAAAGACATGATTTGATAATTATTTAGTATAGAGCAAAATAAAACTAAGGTTTTTGATGTCAACATATATTTGAAAATTAAATGTTTTGTTTTCAAACATGAGTTGCAATTTCTAATATTTAAAAAAATTGTGTTAACTAATATTCATGTACTGCCTCATTATATCAAATTGATATTTTGATTTAATTTGCTGCATATTTCACTACATTATAATAATTTTTATGTGATAAAATGATGAAAACATAATTGTTTTATATTAAGGAGTTAATTGTTAGTTTATGAAAACACGCACAATTCTTGCTATATGCTCTTTTGCATTTAATATTATATCTTTAGATGAATGATATTTTTAAACATTTTTAGATGACCAAGTTGTAGCATATTGTTTCAAAAGTATCATGTTTACTTACAATATTTTTTCCACTCTTATATTTTCAATTCAATTTTGGAGGAAATGGAACTTATAAATCTTAAATGGAAAAAAGGAATGAGTTATATGCAAGCCTCTTAAAAGTATTTTTTCGAGTTTTCAGATGGGAGTGAAAACGATCAAAATAAAAGCTTCTGGAAATTCTATCGATCACTGTTACATAACAAAGAAAATATAAAATCGAGTTTTTTAATCAATTTCTACTTGCATAATTAATTTTTAAATAAGAATAGAAAGTAATTATAACTTTTTATATCTTTCCTTTGATTAAAATTTTGACACTATATAATTAATTTTAATAAAAATATTAATTATTTTTAATTTGAAAGATGAAGTAACTATAAGTTTTAATTTTGTTAAGAGAAGAAAATTTATAAATTATTCTTTTAATAAAATTTGAATAATTTAATTTTGTAAAGCTGTTTATGATATCATGCGTAGTATAAACTATGCTTTAATATTTTTTTATAATGAAATTATAAATTAATAATCTTCTTTTGTGTGTGTGATAATGAAAAAAATTCATATAATAAATTGAGAAAAAAGGAGCATATGATTAATTTAGAATGATATGAAAAAAAAAATAAATAAAAAAGTTATTAATTTAAGTTTTTATTGATTTTGATTACTTTTGAAGTATACTTTATTTATTTTACTGCAATCTATAGATGTTTGAATTACCATAATTTGAAGATATGAACATTGTGGATAATTATTGCTCTACAAAAATTATTGTTAATTGTTTTTACTTAAATGGATGAATTGAGTATTTTCATTTCAGTTTATTCTATAACTATTCTTATTAATAACTTCAAAGAAAAATCAATTTCTTTATTTCAACTTCTGTTTTAAGAAACCAAGTATATATTAAACTTATTCTACATCATTTACAATTTATTTTTTTCATTGGTTACTAACAATTAATTATAAATTGATACAAAATACTATTTTGAAACATGGGATAAGCTATAAAATATCTAAAATTAACAATATCTTACTTAGAAGATTATAAAAATAACGAAAAGAGCTATGAATAAAAGTTATTCTTCATCTTAGTTAGCATAATATTTTTCAATAAGCATTAAAAACAATATACCTACCAGTGTTTTTTCTAATAGAACATATATACATTCTGGTAGTATCTGGTAGCTTTAAGAAGTTCTGTAATATATGACTGATTTTGAAAAAGAAAAATCTTTGAAAATCAACTTATCTTTGAAAATTTTGGAACTGTCAGATTTTAAAAGTACAGAAATTGTTAGAAGTTGTCTAGCCGAAGCAAGTACGATGGAATCTTCTCAACGTTTAGGCATTTCTCAACATATGCATCTAAAATCATGATAGCATACATGCAGCTCGGCTAGGCAATCTGAATAAAGCAAATTAAAGAACATTTATGAGTATATGTATAATGCGATAAAAAGTGACTAATGTGCTCAGTCAGCATCTGCTTTTTCTATTATCCATGATAACAGCTAGAAACACTACATAAACAGAACATTTATGACAGAGCAGCTTTTAATAAGTCCCTTGTCACAGATATTAATGGTGAATGTCGTCTATAGATGTGTCCCATTCATAAAAATTGGTCGACGGATTAGTAAAAAAAAATAATATGGCCTGACAAATCTTCTTTCAAGCTTTTAATTACAATAGGATCTGTGTACGTTTTGAGGACACCTGCACAAGCGTATAATTGTGATAGTCTGATTCCAGCTGTCAATCATAGAGGGGATCAGGCGTGATAGTGGAAGCCATCTTTTAGTTTCCTGCTTTACCAATCGTAAACCTTGAAAAAAAAGGATCATTGAAGAGAAGTATATAGAAATTGTTGATGATCAGTTCCATCGTATCATGCAAACTATGTACCCAGCAGAAGATAAAATTTTCCAGAATGATAATGAACGTATCCAATTATTTAACCACACTATAACTTAGCCCTTATGGTCACATTTAGAGCATCTAACTATAATCGATATATTCTCCTGGCATCTCTCACAGAATTTCCACAATATCTTTATGAAGAATGGTTCAGTATTCCTCTAAAAACTATTCAGAAATTGTATGAATCAATTCCTTGATGAATCCAGGCTGTATTACTTGCCAAACGAGGTCCTACACCATACTAATAAAGTATTCTTTTTATAAATTTTAGGTGCTATCATTGTTTTTATAACTGCCTGAATGTCACTGGTTTTATTAACATCATGATTTATTTCAAGCAAGGTTTTGTTGTAAATACTTTTTTATAAAAAAACTTTGCATAATTTTTTAAGCATGTATCATATCAATTGCTCAATAAAAGACTAAAATGTAACTACATAACTTTCTGGAATTGATTTTTAAATTTTAAATATGTGTAGTCAGATTCAAATATCATTTTAAAAATTTCATTATTTAAGAAAAACATAAAGACTAAAAAATTAATATCAAATTTTTTCTTAACAACCATACTTAATTTAAAAAATGTTTTATATTTTAATTAAAATTAAACAGAAAATTTTTTAACCTTAATTAAAATACAAAATATTTTTTTAATTCAAGTAAGATTTTAAAAGAATTTTTGATGTAAACTTTTTATATTATCTTTTCTTTTTTTTTATCAAGATATTAAGTAAAGTACGATTATCATAAGTTTGCGGATGATGAATATCTCTATAAAAGAAATAAACAGAAATTCAATCTCTTTATAAAGTAATCTTTAGTTCTTGAGTTTGAAGCAAATTGTTGAATTATTCATGAGATGCTTAAAGTATTTAGATCATTCATAGTTATTCTTATCACCATTTAATCTTTTTTCTGTGCCCGAAATTTGAATAGAAACCAGAAAAGTTTTGATTTTAAGGGAATTGTTTTTCATAACGAATTTGCTTTACAGTATTCGTTAATTTTGTGCTCAGTTTAGATTCAAGACTTTTATTAAATTTTAAAAATGGTGCAAATTTTGTTTGGAGAAAATTAAGTGTTCAGCATCTGAACTCACTGCAGACGTTTTTGCTCTTTAATCTGCATACGTATGAGAAATTATTAAGTTAAATTGAATTATCTTATTTTTTGTCAGTTGTTAAAGAGAATGATGCATTTTATGCATTCCTTACATATATGTAAAATATGAACAATATCTCTACAAAAGAAATTTTTTTCTTTTTAATGGCGGGCATTCTTCAGCAAGTATAGTACATTAGCCGCAACAATGCCGGATACTGCTACCCATTTTATCGTTACCCGGTGGGTACCTGTGAACCAAGTCACGGAGGTACGAGTAGCATCGCCCACGAAACACCACCACAAACCCGTTTATAGGGCGGGCCACATTCATCCATCTGAGGAAAGGACAAGAAACACAGAGAGAGAAAGAGAAAGTACATCCATACCAGAACCGGAATTCGAACCCAGGTTCTCTCCAACCCCAATCAGTTACGCTAACCACTAGACAGGTTGGGCGGCTCTAAAAAGAAATTTGATAAGAATAAAATATGAGGAGAAGAATTATTTATTATCCTATAAATTAATATATTAAAATGGATAATAATTGTTATAAAAGCTTATTTTTTAAGAAAATAAAAACTTAACATTGAAAATATTATTTGTCCATGTATTGTTTAATTTATGATATAATAGAAATTGATTATAATAAAAACTGAAGTCATTTGTAAGGAAAATTAAAATTTACCCAATAGGTGATTATGTAGGGTTAGTTATACATTTCTGGAAGTCATTATAAATTAATTATTTCCGACTAATTAACGATAAAAATTAGGAATATACTTCCTTATGACTCGTCATGTAATTCCATTAAGTGAGACATTTAATATTCAAATTAGTTTAATCAGCCAATTTTTTTTAAAAACTAATTTAGAATAATTCGATTTTTTCTTAAGAAATTAAGACTTACCAAGTGAATTATAACAAATATTTCGTTTTACAGCGAAACATCATTTATATGCCCATTATTTCAAGGTAATTTACGATAAAAAACTTTTTGCATTAAGGCTAAAAGAGTATTTAAATCAATTTCATTAGTTTATTAGCAGAAATTTTTATGGAGATTTTAAGGGAATAAAATATTAGAGTTAAGAGATTTTTTATTTTTATTTCCTCTTTAAATAATTTCTGTATTTAGATTAATATATTAAATCATGCAATTTTTTATTCTGTCTTAATGACTATTATTATACATTTGATTTATTTACATTTTTGCACTATTATTTAGAGTAAAGCTTTTATGACCTTTAGATTAATTTTTAAAATACTTTTTAATAAATGCTACTAATCAAAATTTTGATTAATTTCTGCTTTAGTTATTACCTACAAACTTATAATTTTCTCATAAATTTTGAAAAGGTAAATTTAAGAAGTGTCAAAATCAAAATAAAATTTTGTAAATATTGTGTATTTTATTTTATATAGAAAATGTATCTGTTAAAAAAGTGCTATTTTCTTTCACATTCAAGTTTGATTTATTTGTTGTTTAATCTTCATTTTTTATAAAAGAAGACTAATTAGTTATTAATCTACTTTATAAATAGATTATGAATCACTATCAAAATATTAAGATGAATAAAAACCACAAAATATTAATCTAACTATTCAACTGACAGTTCAGATTTCTATGTGCATTAAATACTTATTATTCAGATTATTTGCTAGAAATTCTGTCATACATATTTGAATTATTAAATGGTAAATCAGCTCCCCCCTGACAAAGGGGTAGTTTTGACACAACTACTTTAAGAAAAGAAATAATTAATTTTTTGTCTTATATTATACGAGATTTCTCCAACATTTACTTTAAAGAGATAACTTTGTTGCAAATAATTTTTTTTGGAGTTGATGTTTAATCTTTGCTACTCTTGAATGGAAGAGATAAGAATTGCTCTTTTGACTTCTATACTTAAATATTTGGGCACATGATTGTGACAAAACTATTTTTTTTTGATAAATACTAGTTCAATTTTAACTTATTTTAGGAGATGGTCTTTAAGCTTATTCAATTTAATTTGTTATTTTGTTTTGTGTCTTATAGAACTATAGAGCTTCTTTGCCGCTCTACAGACAATTTTTAAACAATATGGTTGATTTAAAATTAATATAGTTATAAGTAGATTCGAAATCTCAATAAATATCTATGATAATTATTATTGAGCTCATAGCCAAATCGGTATTAAGCTCTCAAGGTGAATTTAACCTCTCAAATTGGTCAAAACCAAGATGTTGACCAATCAGCCGCATAACTATTGGACAAAGTATGTAAGAAAAAAAAGCTTGAAAAGGTTGTAGACTTGAAAGTATTTCGAAGTAGAACGTGAAAATAGCGTGGTAGAATTAGAACAATTCTTAGCCTATGATTCTTAGAACTAGATATAATCACGAAAATATTTGTTGTTGTTTCTAATTCTCTAACTGTCTGACGATGTCAAACAAGATCGAAAAGACCGTTGATCCAAAGGTAGTCAAGGACAAGAAGGAGGGAAGAGTAAATCCCATCTCTTGAGAGCTTAAGGCAGTCAAGTATGTGCCCGGCAGAAGCCTGCTAAGCATGACATCTGGAGCAAATGGCATAAATCTTACGATTTTCAACAAACGTAAGGTTTTTAATGTGGCCGCTTGCTAACCTTGAAATAGCAGTTTGTGAGGCTCTATTACACTTAAGATTGAAGAATGAACCTGGCTCTTTCCCCGCATACCAGTGGTGGCATGGAGGGATCTTCCACTCTTTTGAAATTTTAACGTTGACAATAGATTGATGTTCAAGATAGGTAAGGGCCGAGGTAGATGAATTAAAGTTGTTGCAGCCTTCTTTGGCCAAGCTATCTGAGCGCTCATTGCCAAATGTTTTGACAAACGAAGATATTTAGAAAGAATGATTAAATCAGGTTGAAAGAACGGAGATAAATAATGATACTGGTAGAATCATTAGGGAAACTATTTGAAGATTTAAAATTAAAGGAAAACCAAGAATTAAATAAAGAAATCTTGTTAAAAACTGGGAATTTTTATTCAGAAATTAATGGCTGTTGTTCATGTGCAATGCAAAATTTTTAAAGCTGTAACACCATTCATTATGATAATGATATTATTATGGAATGACTGAAGGCAAACTATTTGTCATTATTAAATATGTTACTAGTTTTTCATTCCAAGTATTTATCGGAGAGCTCAATTAAAATTTTCATGAAATTACAGATTCCAATTCAAATAGTAAAAAGTGATGAGAACTTGGTTCAAAACAATACTATACTATAAAAATATTATTGATTTATCACTTATATATTTTATTTTAGCCACATCAATGATGTTGCCATAAATAAATGACAAAGAGTTTTTTGAAGAAATAAAATCTTTTGACTCAGACAAGCGGATAGTGTAGCAGATGAAGGCTGTTGTAAGCACGAATAACAACAGTCACAAGGGAGAAAATTCATAAATGTCCTATAATAACTATAGCAGACGTGCATGGAAAGTAAATAGGCCCATTGTTCTATGGTGGCTGGAGATGAGTCTGAGACTTTCTTCTCTGAAAAGAAGGATTCTACAACTAAACTGTGGTAAGTTTATTGTGGGAATCTTTCATCGGAATAGTATTAGTGAAAAATGGTTATACATTTTCTGTTATCACAAAAAAGATCAATTACTATTACTAATTTTAAATATTAGTAATTATTTTATCCTAAACAATCAAAAAATCCAATTTTAAGGAGATATCTTAGAATAATTATTTATTTAATTTTATTCAATAATCTTTGTAATGGAGCAAAATTCTGACTCTTCTACTTGGAATGGAATTTTATGGACGGAATGAGATTTTCCATAAAATAAGTGTCAAGTGATGAACTAATAAATAAGTAAATTTAATGTAATATGTCATTATTAATAAGATATTAAAAATGTTGTATGCGAAATAGAAAAATTCGAAAATTGCTAAAGAATAACAAATATAAGTTTAGAATAAAATTAGAATTTTTTTCTTACTAGCATAACTAAGGAGCTAGCATGATTCCTAATTTTTTATGAATTTTATAATGAACTTTAATAAATTTCCTTTAAGTAATTTATTATGTCCTTCTAATTTATTATAAAACCCTGATGCAAATAACCTTGTAGCCAATATTAATTTAATAAACGAATTCTTATTTATTAAATGCTTAGATATAGTACACATTCAATCAAAGCTCATACCAAAAGAATTTTTGAAAGAAATTTTAATGAATGCAAAGTTTCTATACTAATCTAAGTTGTTAAAAAGAAGAAATTTCACGAGTTTATTTTTCAACATATTAAGAAGAGTATTAAAAGCAAGATTCTAGATTATACAATACATATTTTATAATATGAATAACAAAACTTTATTTTAAAAGAAATTAATTACTTCCAAATCTTAAATTAGGGAAATGACCTAACATATGATGGAAAAAAACCTTCTAATTATTTGAAGACAAATAATAGCATTATTACTATGTATCGATTCAGTTTTTACATTATAACGCTCAATGCATCCAAGGAAAAATTAAATTATGTACCTTTAGGCATATTTTTAGAAAAGTTACTGGTAGATAAAAGATTATTTTAAACTTAAATTGATTGTAGAAAAATAATTAAGAGCTATTTTTTCAAGGAATATTTAAAGTTACAGAGAGATATGTTCTATCATTAATGGAATATTACAATTTTAATATATTTTTTCAAATATTGGCTTTATAGATTATTCGGTAAAATGTTTTAAATTTGAGTTCAAGAAATTTTTCTCATAAAGAACAATTATTATTTAATTTAACTTATTGAATTATAATTTCATTTGTTGTTCTTTTTTAATTTTAATTTTTTTTATTATTTTTTTATTTTCATTTAATTATATTTTCATTTGCTAGACTAATAAAACTAATGAAATACATTCAGTTGAATCGTATATTTTGATAAAGATAAAAAATTAAATAAATGATAAAAAATTGACTTAAATAAATTGATATTGTTTCATGTTAATTTAATATGCATAGAGCTAATTATGATATTTATGTTTAAAACATAATTGTAAAATAATTAAATAATAATGAATTGATTTTAACCCCTTTTAATTGTTAGCAATACATATTGTTTTCTTTTAGAGATTTCCTTATAGTTAAAAAATATTGAAATTTGTTTTGTACAGTAATATGATTCATATATTAAAAACAGAATTTACTAATAGTATTAAAAATTATAAAACATAAAATCATAAAAGTAATTGGAAAAGCCTTAAAGGGATTTAATTTTAATATTTACGAATTTCACGAAGTAGAGTTTATATGGAAAAATGTTTTCCAAATTCTTAGCAAGTTTGAAATAATCTTTAGTTAAAATGAAAGTAAAACATGTTGATTCTTTAAAACAACTTTATAAATATATTTCACTTTATTCTTCAAAGAAATAAAAAAAAGCATAAAATTTGTTAGAGACAAGTTAAACTTTTATTGATTTTCTTTAAAATGAGTTTTGAGATTTCTTTCCTCCGAACTTTTTTCAAAAGATTATTTTGGCATCATTTCAAAAGTATATAAATAATTTTAGACACAAAGTAAATATTTCTTGAAAAATATCTTTTATGAAGGAATATAATTTTATTTTTAAATTTTATTTCAATTTTTCTTCAAACTTATGTAAATAAATGCTTATTTTTATCTATAATCAAATAAGAGTTTGTCTTTCTTTCAATGTACATGAATTATTAATTTTTACAATAAGAAGTTTTCTAACTATTAAGCTTTTAAAGGATAATGTTTTATAAATAAAATATGAGCAATAGTTTATAATTTAAGTTTCAAATATAAACATTAATTGTAGTTTTTTGTAATGGTGAATAATTTATTGAAGAAATTCGTATATTTTCTTTATTATTACATTATAAATAATCCAAAACTGTTAATTTTTTTTGTTATGTATTTAAAAAATAAAAATATAGTAATAACTTAGCATTCCTTTTAAAAATCCTTAGAATTTTAGTATATTATCCAATTTAAGCTCAAATTAGTTAGTTTTTTGCTATGTTTTGAATTTTGCTTTAAAAGAGTTTTTATTATAAATCTTAATAAAATTGATTGGTGCATGACTTAATTGCTTTTAATACATTATAAAATAAAGAATTATGGGTTAAATTTCTAACCATTATTTTAGCTTAGAAGTTTATTTATAATTATTTTAATTCTGAAAGAATTGTTTTTTTCTATAATAACAATATTTTATTAACATATTTGTATAGTATTTTAAAGTTCAAAATATAAAAAGTATTACAAAATTCCATATTTTTTTTATCATTACTTGATTTAAATTTATATTGACACATTTACAAGTAATTTTGAATAATTCTGTTTTTTTTTTTTAAAGTATTTTGACGTTTGCCTTAAAAATAACAGAAAATCATTAATCATTATCGAGTTAATGAGACCATGAAATAAAAAAATATTCTTATATTATAATGCACTCAGTGAAAGTAGATGAACATCTTCAAAAAAAGTCACTTCAGTTGAGAGTACTAAAAATAAATTTTCTAAATAATATTTACTAAATAAATAATATTTAGAATAATCGAATATATAAATTTTGGTAAGATTTGAAATGTAAAGTTTCGTTATTTTACTAAACTATATGTACTAATATAACTTTTGATTTTTGTAAGTTATTATTATTTTTTTCCTTGGTCCTTCATTAAAAAATATTTAAAAAATGTTAAGTATTCGCAAAAAAATGATTAGCTCTAGAGATGTAGGATTGAAATTTTAATACACCATGAATTATATTCTAGTCTCCAAAACTCAATTAACAATATAAATATTAAGTAGATAGCCATGAGTTTTGAAAACTAATTTTTGTGATCAGTTCAAGGAGCAAGTAGCTCATTAGAAAGGACACATGTATGCAAATATCTGGAACAAAAAATCATAGGCGACGGCAGAGTGCTTAAAACACGAGCTATCAGCTCAAAGACTACGATAAAAGGAAAGACGAAGATGCAATTAGACATTCACAGCCAGTTCACGTGAATTCTTTTATGAAATATGGCTACCAGAAATCACCTGAATGACTTCACAAATAGAAGGATGATCGGAAAGATGGAAGAGGGGCATACGACCTGAATAATTTTCGGAATCTGCAAAATTTCGTTTCAAGTGAGTGGAAAGCCTTCCGTAGGTAATGCTGCTATTAAAAAAGTATATAGTAGGTACTCCATGAAAGCAATTGCAATGAAGGACCAATATATCGTCTTACAGGCGTAAAATGACAAAAAGCCCTAGCAAGCGTCATTGATATTCAGCTGTGCGTCATATGTTGCCCTTTACTGTTTCCAGACGCGTTTTTCAAGATGGCCTACTCTACCTGTATGTGTGTGTGAACGTTGTATTAATTATATCTACCTGAATATTGTATTAATTTTAAAGTAGCTTACTGGATGCAAGGAGCAATACAAAAAATCGACATCTCATCAATGGGGTCATGTCCTGTATATGAATCTGAGTCGCGTCATCTCCACAAATGATTCACAATACCATTTGATTTGGAGAGAAGTCAGAAAATGGTTTCTTCCTAGTAATATCACAAAATCAAACTGTTACGGTAGTTTTAGAGTTATTATCTGGAGAAACATTATGTTGATCGAGTGGACAGGCTTTTAGACAGAGGCTCTGTATTCTGATATCGCTATTGTAAGGAGGTGCTCCTTCTGCCTGTATGATATTGGAACAGACGTCTGTTTATGGATGACAATAAGCGGCACAACTGGACTCTTGCCGTTCAGCACCTATCAGAAAAAAGACATTATTCTAATTGATTCGCTAGCATACACCATTGAATTTGTTGTCTCAGAATATGTGCGGGATGCTTTGGAGAAATCCTCTAACCTTAGGGAATACCTAAAAACTGAAAAAGATGCTGATTGAGAAAAGGGAAATTTTACTTGTGAAATGTTTTATAATCTGGTATTGAATACGGAAAGACGTTTCGAAGGAACCATTGTAGTAAGGGATAGGCATACACCATACGAAAAAACATCTGCTTGTTGTGTTTCCTCTTAAATAGTATGTAGGAATTATGAATAATGATAGTAGGAATTAACGATAGTAGGAATAAAGATAGTAGGAATTAACGATAGTAGGAGTAACGATAGTAGGAATTTAATAAAGTTATTTTTTATTTCATTTCATTCTGCATGTACTGTATTGAATTTTGAGCATATAGGTTTTCCTCACCATTTAAATACAAAATGCTCTCTATTATTTTATAATTTCATGTTTCTCAGATGATTTCTAGTAGAGTTATTATTAAAACAACTGTTTCTTAAGTTTTACATAATTGTAAATGATCATTCACATTGAATGCCAATTTTAGTATCAGGATTTTGAATTCTTTAAAATGTAGAAAACAATGGTTAGGTATTTTTTAGAAATTGCAAAAAAAAAAAAAAAAAAAAAAAAAATCCATCCATTTTACAAACATAGTTTTAAGTTTCTAATATTTACTATAAATATAACAATTGAAATGTATCATCTGTCTGATTTTTTTTGTCTAGGGAGAGCTAAGCTTGCAATATGGGGTGTGCTGCTTCACTTTTCCAACTAAGCAATAATTTGGTGGGGAGACCGACTTCCTCCGTACACACATGCCATAGGTACCCATTTATAGTGTAGGCAACCAATCATACTCTATTCATACTAGGAAAGGACAAAGACAGGAGAGAAAGAAAAGAGAAAATACATTCATGCTCTAACCGAACCCAAGATTTCCCAATCCGCAGTCAGGCACCCTGACCATTAGACAGGGGGATCAATCTATCTGGTTATTAACATAATTTGCATGTTAGTCAAGTATTAGTAACATGTTAGTAACTCCTAGGATTGATTTTAAAATGCACAGTATATTTTCCATTTTCTCAAATAAATGAGTATTTCATTTTTATTTGTCATTAATAAAATGTATGCAAACATACTTTTGATAACTACCATTTAATGTTTGGATTCTCACCGAATACTTTACATTCAATCATTAAAAGAACATCTTATTATGATTCGAGTATAAATATTTGGATTTAAAGTAAAATAGGAAATGTTTTTGGGATGCTGGCCCATGGGTATCAATTGATGACTGACTAACAAGCGATAGAATGAAATGGTATAACGCACTTGTATGCAAAGTAGAAAGAACATGAATATATAACTCTAGCAATGGCATCCACAATATTCTAATAAAATTATTTTGTTAATGTTTAATTGTTTTTGTGACTTATACGAGTAAAATACGTTTGTCCCTAGCTGGTTGGCCTTATTTATATTCAATTACCTATAAATACTCAGAAGTGTTGGCAACTGTAAAGTTATTTAACGATTACAATTATATAAAATATATGATTATGGTTAATTCGAAAGAAATATATATTGGATTTTAAGGAGCTTAACAAAAATATTTAAAATGGAATAATACTTTATGATGCAAAATATTAATATGTTGGAACAATAACTACAATATAAATAAATAGAACAAATGATTTAATAATATTTTCTGAATAAAAATAAAATTGTCTTCCATAAATAAATATTTATCGAAAGTTATATTATGTTGAATTTCATGATTACTTTAAAAAAAATAGTCTAATACACAAAGAAATGTAAGCATTTTCGAGTTCTTTTAAAAAAAGTTTTTTTTTCTCAAGTAGAACATATTAGACACAAAAGAAATCCAATTTCAGAAGATCGTTTTGTAACCAATCTCAAAGGCAACGATGCAACATTTGGCATTTCTATACACAAAAGTAGCATGGTTGTAAAGAAGGAATTTTTTTGATCCAGTATCTAGTTTTATATTGAAGTATTTTCAAAGCGAATTTGATTTTTAAAACATGCTGAAACAGCCATTCAAACATAGTTTTTGTAATGATAATTTCATGATTTTATAAGCGATGTTTTTGTATATTTTATAAACAATGTTTTATTATAAAAACTGTTAAAATTACAAATAAATGTTACTTCTTCAACCCAATGAATAAATGTTTTTTTTAAATTTTTTTAAACTCAAACATAAACATGTAAAATAATCCTATTTATAAAATATTTACATTTATGAAAGTAATTTTATGAACAAGATAAAATTATTTAAAAAGAGATTCATATTTACATACAATTGTCGTAGTGCAAACGACATAAAAGGAGCCGCAGAGGAAACAGATGT
>JAPDSC010056648.1:0-14184 GCA_026290005.1 Latrodectus geometricus | reverse complement strand
AATGTCTGTAAACATAAAAATATTTTGTCTGGGAATTTTCATGCGAAAAATAAGGATATGTATGTTAGAATAAAAGTTTACTGGAGGTAAGACATCTAACAAAATACTTAAAAGACATTCATTTATGAATATTTTTGTTCAAAAATATAAATATTGTACCGGAATGTGTGTATATTTAAATTCTTATGTGTTAATTGGCTAATTCTGATAATTTTTGTACGATTGAATGCATTTCATCTAGTCAAAAGAAATTCCAATGCTTTATCGTCTGTCGAATATTTATAAAACATAAAAATTAAAGATTCAAACCTACAAATAAAAATTGAGATGTAGTTAAGAATACGCTTAAAATAAATAATAACGATAACTTAATTTTATTTCAATTGTCTCTTTTGGAATGTTAAATATTTTAATGCTATAAACTTGAGAAAAATTTATTTTCAAATGTTGTATTGTATTTCTTTAGATAATGCATCATTCAAAATAAAGCCACATTACTCGATATATCAATAAGAATCTCATTAAATCCTTCGTTTATTGTGAAAAAAAACACACATACATACAATATGAAATGATCCGATAACAAAATAATTGTGTCAATGAATACATATTCTGTCTTTACTAAAATAGTTTTCCCTGAAATTAAACTTGCACTTTTTATTATTATTATTAAAGATTAGAATGTGATACATTTAACTATTATTGGACTTTTACAATAGTTTTAAATAATAAAAAATCTTGCATTTTTATGTTTATAATCTGTTAATAAAAAAATGAGTCAAAAACCCATTAACTTGCTAAATCCATATTTTGTAGAAAAAATGTAAGTATAGAAAATCATGTTAATATTTAGAGAATCACACCAGATGAAAAACTTAAAGAAATAATTCTTATACAATGGATGATTTATATGAATGCATAGAATCTTTTCCATCTAAATTATTTTTTGAATTGAATTTTAATCGAATACTAGTTAAAAAGTTTTTTTCAGTGAATTAAATGTACATTTCATACATCCTATATTTAAGATGATTATCCTTAAATTATTCAAATAATATAACTTAAGAGATTAATTTTTAACAATATGCTAAATTAAAGTGTTTCCCTTTTAATTCTAAAAATAAAGGAAAATGAACTTTTGCTCAAATGTAATCACTACAAGAAAAGAAGAAAATGCAAGTAAAGATGATTCTCCTTAGAAAAAGAGTGATATGTTTACATTGAATAAAATGTATTACTGGAAATTTAATTAAATTGATTAATGCAGATAAGAGAAACGAAAAATTAAATCCAATTTTAAAATTGTATTAATGAAAAAAATATTTAATGCTGTAAATTTTAGATATATATTATTTTTATTGTTGCCTTGCTAAATTTTTAAAATTCTAATATACTTATTCAATACAAAAATAAATTTTTTCTAAAATAGAATTCTGAATAACAACAAATTGTTTTTTAGACAATTTAATAATAAAAATACTTAATTGTTCTAAATAATTACAATATATAAAAAGTTTGTTTTTCCTGTGGGTGAAAATAAATAAAGCATACTTTAGTAAAATTTCGAAACACTTTCAGTTTTTCAAAAGCTTTGTTTATTTTCGTAAGTTGTATTTCAAGAAGAAAAGAAATTCAATTTCAGAAAATTGTTTTCGTACGAATTTCAAAAGCGAAGATTGAAATATTTTGATATAAAAATACCTTGTTTTAAAAGGAGTATATTTTCATTAAAATGAAAAAAACTTGTTCTGAATAGTTACTTTTCAATGAGACCATTGTTTCTTACAGAATATTAGTTTTTCAATTAAACAATTTTAATTTAATATTTATAAATGTGTGATTTTCTGGTTTAAAATATAATTTTTTTATGCTAAATAAGCAATGATCCAATGTTAAAAAGTGTTACATTTAATTGGAAAGGAAATTTCGAAGAAAATTTATCTTATAATACAATATAAGACTCACTGTTACAATATTTTAAACATTTAATATTATAGTGAAGGAGGTTAAATAATGTTTATTCATTTTTATTTACAGTATTTATATTGTTCTGAAATATCAGTTTTTCGGAAAAAAATCTAATATTATATTTTTCATGAAGCTGATTTTTTGTAAACTATTGATATGAAATACTTATTTGATACTTTCAGTAAGAAATTATTTTTAATTTAACGTAGTTAATATGTATTTTAAATATTGTTGTTGTTATTGCCATAAGTTTGCTAAGATATTGAAAGACAGATATTGCATCTGAAAAAGTATTCATCTTCATAAATTTACAACGTAAATTAAATATTATAAATAAAAAAGCATGAGAGGGCATTGTTTTGTCCAACTTTCGTTTTCACGAGAAAATTATTAGAAAATTGTTCACTGAGCAGAATCTAGCAAATCTTCACAGTGGGTGCTAAATTGTCAAATTTATTAGCTTTCTGGGACTATCAAAACTTGCATAATTCGAGATTATTCATTTCGGTCAGGAAAATCATACTCCACATTGTACTCAATAAGCAAAAGAAATAAATCAATGCTGAATTCAAGAAATTTACTAGTGATTAATATAAAATCAAAGTATGCTTTACAAAGGATTCATTTAAAAGTCTACATTTATAATCACCAGTAATATCATTTAAATTAAGAACTTCTCTTATATACAGAGAAATTTTAAAAAAATGTACTGTGTGTAGTACCTGAATATTCATGGTTTCATTAGCTTTCAGAAACTGGAGAATTCTTCTTTTGGAAATTAAACGTAAAATGATTATCAGCCAATCCCCTGACTTTTTTTCAATAGTTGAAACGCTGAAAATGTGCTTTAGGTCACCTACTTGGCTAGTTTTCAACATCGCCGATGCCATGGCAAAAATTCTACCTTTATTTCAAAGTGAAACTTAAATAGCAACCAATTGAAAGGCTAAAACAAAAGAGTAATTAATGAGCATGCGCGAAAAAGCGCTTCAAATTATTCAAATTCGCGTTATCAAAGAAAGTGACCTAAACTGCAAATTAACCAGTTGAAACACTCTGTATGATCTATGAGGAAACTTCCTAATTTTTGTTCATCTTCTTTTAAAAATTTTAATTTTATTTGACATCGATTCCAATATATTTGTACTTTCTTAGCTTATCAACTTCAAATCTTCTTGCAAATCGTTTTGATATTATTTTCCTGGAATTAGTAAAGATTTATTATTTGGAAAGAATCAACTGATTTTTGATAAAAAAGCAAAAGAAATTAATTTTTAGTAAGTTCTCAAAAAGCTCAACCCTTCTTTGTAAGATATGAAGATTCTCATTTAGAATCAATTTGCTTTATTTCTGCAAAACTTTTCAATCAATTAAATGTTTTGTTTCTATAAAATTGATTCCAGACAGATATGAAATATATTTGACTGTGGCTACTTCTTACTAGAATGCATAGCTTTTACAAATAGTTTTCAAATTTTTCACATCTTCAAATTTATTTCCTTCAAAAAATCCTTTCTTAGACCTAAAAGGCTTTTTTCATTTTTCGTTCCTTACATTATTCTTCGGCCACAATTCTAGTCCATAGGTGCCAGAATATTTCGTAAATTTTACATTTTCTATTTGCAGTCTTTCTCTCTCAAATCAATCTCTAGTGTTTCTTTCTAGCTTGTTGGTTTAAAAATTTTATCTGCGACGTTAGTGATAGTAGTTTTAAATTTAAACCATGGGTCTAGAAAATCTTATTAGATGTTTTTACATTTGAAATTATCTTTGCCAACATTTCTCTATGAGTTTTAGCCATTTCAATTCTTCGAGCTTGTTGCAATCATGTCTTCATAGTCGTTTTAATAGTTTCTTAGCATTGTAGATGTTTCAGTTTGAAACAGTTAGAATTAAGAAGTGATCAAAATATACTTCAGCAGCCTTAAAAGCTCTAATGTTAAGCAAGTTTATGAATTATTTTGTAAAATGTATATCAATCCACTTTCAATCTGAATTGCAGCTCGATTCGTTCTCTAAAATAACATGAGAATTTTATTGCGTTAAGATCAAATAAACGAATAAAGGCATGCCAGATTTATGGTTTCTCTCATAAGACCAGAACTTAAAGAATTATCCTTTGTAGAATAAATACGTGACATAAAATAAAAGAACTGTACTCATCTATATCTTTTCGGAAAACTTTATATTTTCTCTTTATCTAGACTTTAGAAAATGTAGCTACTAATTTATCATCATTTATTTCAATGACAGTTTATGAAAACGGTCAGGGTTTGTCAAATTTATACTATTTCCATAAACATTGAAAAGATTGCTGTACTATTGTTATAGTCGACAGAAATTAAGTGTCAACAAACATACCAGTTTCATTTGTTTAGCTAGAATTTTTGACAAAAGGGTTACTTTCCGATAAGAAATTACGTTTTTTATTTGGTAATAACAGTTCTAAATTATAAATGAATAGGAATATTTTGTTCTTTTACGTATTAGCATCACCGCTGATCATAACAATCAAAAAATCAATGAGAAGAAAAGATACTTACTCAAGTTTTTAATTTGAAAAGAAAAAGTAATCAATTGTACATGGAAAAGAAGTCTATATTGACTTTTTTCGTTATTGACTAATTTTCTGTCTAGAGAAGATATAACAATCTAAGCAATTTTACATTTGATTGCAAGGATGAAAAAATTGGTTGTGATGGTTCTATGCTAATGCTTAAGAAACCAATTTTTATTTTTATGTAATATTTTATGGATTTTACTTTCTATCCATTACATTTTATATATTAAATTTATTATATTATTTTGCACGTTTGATTCAATTGTTTTGATTTGGGAAAATTTTAGAAAAAGTAATATTTATTAAGTTTTTATATAATGTAATTAAATTAAGGTTTATCAATTTACCATGTTTCTTTCTAATAACAAATTAATTTTCTTACATTATTGAAAGTGCTGCAATTTCTCAAACTTTATAGAAATATGAATCATTTCAACCATCTTCTGGGAGAGAAAAAAGGATCTAAAAATATATGCATAAATTGTTATGAAATTGTAATTAAAATATCAAAAAAAAAATAATTTCATTATCATATCATAAAATAACAAACTTTAATGTCTGTAAATTTATTAAACTATTTCGGAGTTTATATAGTTGCAATTAGTAAATTTATTTCAGTAACTTATGCCGGCCAATAGCTCAGTGATTAGCGTTCCTGACTTCTGAGCTATTGGTCCTGGATTCGAAACCCGGTTTGAGCATGGGTGTTTCATTTCCCATTCTCTCTCTCTGGGTATTTTTCCTTTCTTCTTCTGAGACGATGGATGAACGTGGCCCACCCTATAAACGGGTTTGTGGCGGTGTGACATGGTCGATGCTACTTGCACCTCCGTGACTTGGTTCACAGGTGCCTACCGGGTAACGCTAAAATGAATAACAGCTTCAGGCCTCGTTGTGGGCGACGGGTACAGTCACCCAGTGTGCCCAACTATTAGAAAAAAATATAAGCAACATTTCTGGATTTGTAAACTCTCACAGAATTTGATTCATTTTCATTTTCTACTTTAGAGTTGTTGAGATATATTTTCTTATTACTAGAAATATAACATTTCGTTTCAGCAACATATCTGAATATTTGAGTGATAAAAATAAATTGTTTTTCGAGAGAAATAATTAAGCCTAATGTATTGAAAGATGCTTGATTTTTTTTTTGACTCGCAATAACAGAATGGTTAAAACTAATGTATCTAGAGTGAAGGATGAGAAATTAAACACTCTTGTTGATAAAGAAAGAAATATGACTTAAATATTTGATATTCTGTTTGCATATTTGTCGACTTGCGAGGTTTGGAATTTTATAAATTTCTTTTCTTATAAAATATAGTTGTACATTAATAATATTATTTTTTAGCATGAATATGTAATAAACATTCATATTACCTGTGAGTAAATTTGTGAAGGGATTCCAATTTCGTTATTTGAAACATGATTAAAGTTAATAGCAGATTGATAGAATTTAATAGTCAATCCATTTACTAAATATTTCAGCCTAATATCTCCAAATATCATTATGTGAATGTCTTATTGAAGGATATACTTAAAGAAATATTGCTTTGATTGATTAAAATCATCATAATATTCCTATTACAAGTAGACTTAAAAGCATCTTAAAATATGTTTTGTTATTAGAAATTACGAAAAATCAATGTAATAAGCGTAAGGGTCTTCCACATTTTATTGAGCTGATGTATGAACTATCAGAGAACTGAAGCATTCAATTCAAACAGTCAGTTTGTGAATTAATTTTCATCTAGATTTGAAAGTTTAAAATGGCTCAGAATCTACACTACTGGCCATTAAAATTGCTACACCAAGAAGGTGACATGCTACAGACGTGAAATTTATACAAAAATAAGAAGGTGCTGTAATATGCAAATGATTAGTTTTTCAGCGCATTCAGACAAAGCAGGCGCCAGTTACGACACCTACATTGTGTTTAAATGAGGAAATTGTTCAGCCGGTTCCTCATACACGAATTGCGTTTGAACATTGTTGCCTGGTGAAAAGTTGTTGTGATGCCTTGTGTAAGAAGGAGAAATGCGTACCAGCACGTTTCTGACATTGATAAAGGTCGAATTGTAGCGTACCGGGATTGCGGTTTATCTTATCGCAGTATTGCTGCCCGCGTCGGTCGAGATCCAATGACAGTTAGCAGAATATGGAATCGATATTATATCTGAATTATATTATATAATCTCAACGGATCACCTATCACTAGCAGCCGAGAAGACAGGCATATTATCCGCATGGCCGTAATGAATTGTGTAACCACGTCACGAGCCGTGAGTCAAGAAACGGGGTCATTTGGAAGACAACAAGTATCCGCACGAATAGTTCGATGACGTTTGCAGCAGCATGGACTCTCAGCTCGGAGACCATGGCTGCGGCTTCCCTTGACGCTGCGTTATAGACAAGAGCGCCTTCAGTGGTGTGATCAACGATGAACCTGGGCGCACGAATGGCGAGACGTCATCTTTTCAGATGAATCCAGGTTCTGTGTACAGCATCATGATGGTCGCATCCGTATTTGGCGGCATCGTGGTGAGCGCACTTTTACAGCGTGCATTCGTCATCGTCATACTGGCCCACCACCTAGCGTGATGGTATGGGGTGCCATTGGATACACATTTAGGTCACCTCTTGTTCGCATTGACGGTGCTTTGAACAGTGCACGTTACATTTCTGGTATGTTACGACCCGTGGCTCTACCCTTTATTCGAGCTCTGCTAAACCCTACGTTTCAACAGGATAATGCTCGACCGCATGTTGCCGATATTCATGAATGGTTGCCGAGCGACTGGATCGTCATCAAACGCCAGTCACTACGGTTGATGAACTGTGGCATCGTGTTGAAGCTGCATGGGGATCTGTACCTGTACATGCAATCCAATCTTTGTTTGACTCAATGCCCAGGCGTATAATAGCTGTTATTACTGTCAGAGGTGGTTGTTCTGGGTACTGATTTCTCAGAATCTATCCCGCCAAATTTTTTGAAAATTTAATCACTTGTTATTTTTAGTATAATATAGTTGTCCATAATATGTTGTATAAATATTATTTTGTTATCTGCATTTCTTCCTAATGTAGTAATTTTAATGGCCAGTAGTGTATTTGCCACCACATTTGAATTACGCCTAATGCTAAAAAAGATCCAAGAACAGAACAAAATCTTTGAAAACTGATTTTTATCCCGTGCCAGTATATTGATTTTGGATAATTGGTTGAATTTTATGCTGTGATGAAAAAGTCAATGATTTCAATCCAATAAATGAAGTTATCTAAATTGTCACTTCAAAATTAATAATTTCATTTGGATCTACATCTGAGATAGGAATTAAGTTATTAAAATTGATTTTGATAATATATTGATGGATAATAATGTATTAAACTATTTTGTTTAATATCATTTTTGGATGTCATTAGATTATAATGCAAATGAACATATAGTAATTGAGGTAAAAATAAAATATGAATGAATTTTTTTACTAGAAGAGTGGTTTGTAATTACTTTTGTTTGCTTAAACTGACCCAAAATTGAAAAATATAAAACGTATGTGATGAAATATTTTTATTCGTTTTGTGATTAAGTTGTATTATATTTATGTTAGTATTCAGAGGTATATTTCATTTTAAATTATGAACTTTGTCTGTAATTTTTTATTCCTTTCACATTGTGAATTCAGGTTTAAAATAATTATATCAATTATGATTTATATTATAATTAAATTTATTAGATCCCAAAATATACAAAAAAGGAAAATTATGAGAGCGTGCTTATATTTTTGCATTCTATTATTTTCTAAAATAATCAAAACTCATGAATACCCTTTGTGGTTTCTGCTAAGGTGTCTTTGTCAGGGAATCCTAATTCCTTTCGTTGATAAATAATATTTAAATATATTTAAACTACTTATTTGTCATTTAATGATTTAAGAAGAAATTAATTAAAACTCTCATCATCATTTTGAAACCCAAACTCTAATATTTTCAAAAATAATCAAACCTTTTCTACAAATGTTAAATCATGCAAAAATGCTTTTGAATATATGAACATGCATGTATTAATATGTTACATATATACATGTTGAATACTTTTATATTATTATTAAATATTTTAAAAGGATTTTACTGATTCAAAAGTTATTGAAAATGTATAAGAGAGAATAGAAATGTTCCCGAAATTAGGTGTAATATTTCTTTTAATTTTTTTTCAGCCGCAAAAAACTAACCCAGAAATTTTCAGCATAATGGTTATGCTAATTTTTTATTTCTTATAAAATTTAAATAGGATGTAAAATTTTTATTAAATTTAATAATTACTACGAAACATCACGATTTCTAATAAAATATGGAGATTAATTTTAAAATTTTGACCAAAGAATATACTATTGGTTTCGCTCTGATAAATCTTCTCTAAACTACTATTACTCGAAAATAAATAATTATAGATAAAATGATATATATAAATATTATTTTACAACTAGAAAACTGTTACAACTGAAATACAATAAAATGTTGGGATAAATTCCTTAATTAAATTAAATTAAGTAAATATCTTATAAAGATGATTTCGTTCAATTACAAATTGTGTATTTGTCAGAAGTGAATTAACCTTTAAATAAGTTTATTAGGGAAGAGTATCAAATAGTTGTAAAATGTATTTCTATTATATTTATAAATGACACACAGTTTTATGTTAATATCATTTTATAAATCATTTATTTAATATGAGCAAGATAATGATTTAATTGTATCAGAGAACAAAAATTTTTATTAGTTCGGTGATTATCAAAAATAGTGAAAGTTTGAAAACAAAATTGTACAGATTCTAAGGAAATGTTTTCATTCTAAAGTCAAAGTATTTCATGGAAATTTTTCTTTGATTCTGTATTATGAAACTTCCTTCTGAGATTAATGTTGATAACCATGTTAGATTAAAAGTCTAATTTGTCTTGATTTTTCTGTCCTCCCTTGTGATGTCATCTTAGATAAGAAACGAAATTTTTTTTTCTTCCAGTTTCTGCAAGAAAACTTTAGTAGAGATTTTATTCTGTAGCGTGATCTAACTATTTTAATATTTAATCGGGATATAAAATAGTTTTTACTTCAAATGTTTTTAGAAAAGCTAAAAATGTAAGTATTATTGTATAAAAAACTAAGTATTATTGATTGAAATCTATTTTTGATAATTGTCTCAGTTTTAACTTTCACATTTAATTTATTATCTAAGTTATCTTTTATGGTTCTAATATTTGACGTTAAAATTTTTTATTTTCCTTATATTTTGAATAATGTATACTTTATAGAATTTTGTTTAAAAATTAAATAAAATTTCAGATACTCTCTATGTAAATTTGTTATTACTTCATGTGGTAAAGTTTAAATTATGTTAGATATTTTTAGTGTAAAAATATGAGAATAATTATCATAAATATCAAAATAGCCTGATATTTTAGTACTGTTTTAAGTCACCAAGGAATTTTAGCTATTTTCTAGGGAGTGTCATATTAGTACTTATTATACTAAAGAAATATTTATACATTATAATGGAAATCCTAATTTGTGTTTACTTTCGAATGTTGCTTAAAACTAACTTTTAAGAAGCTAGTTAATATTGCAGTTATATATAGAATTATTTTTCAGTTAATTTCTAAAAATACTCTATTAATTATTGTAATCAAAAACTAATTTTCAATATATTTAGCATTGGAAAAGTTTTGAAAAAATATCTTTTAAAGTATAGAAATTCTTAGTGATTAATCAAATATTTAGGTTTAATTTTTTCCTGAATTATATAATTAAAGTTCAAAATGTATCTTTATTGTAGTATTAATGACTCTAAAAATCTATTTTATCAAAAATAATAAACCCGAGGAAGTATTAATTTGTTTGAAAATTTCTTCTCATTCCGATTTTAAAATTAATCAATATTAAATGATGCACTATAATAAAAAGAGTACTTATGGTATCAAATATACTTAAAAGAAAAAATGAACATGTTATTGCAGTAATTTTCTCAGATCTAACCCAGAGAAAAGCTCCAACATTAAATTCACAAATCAAAACTACGAAATAGCACATTGCTTAATTATTCATTTTAACGCTAGAATTTATACTTATTAAAGTATTAAAATAAAAATAGAGAGAAATAAAATACATCATCTTATTAATACGAAAAGAGTCATACACCAATAATGATACTTCTGAAAATTTATTATGATAAAATTTTGACAAATTTTCCTAAAATGCGGTTACGAATATAAAATAAGATAATTAAATTAAGATATTAGAATAATAAATCAAAAAGTCGAACAATTATAAAAACTTTGTCCTTGATAAAATGCTTTTCTTAATCATATTTATTTGTTTACTATTACCCATGGAGAAACATCCAGGTAATGAATAGTAATTTAATGATAGATAAATGATAGGAAACTATAAGTAATTCCTTCTGGCATGTATATTCCAATCAATCATGAATGATAAGGCAAATGCGAAGAATTTCATTAAGTTTATTCTTGCTATAATTATCTAGATCTCGTTACTGAGATAAAAGAAATCAATCATGCTTATTCAATGAAAATTGCAGCATTCTCAAGTTACAATTTTTCTAAAGGAATTAAGAGAAATTTATAAAATAATAGATTTAGCGTATTATCAAACGCAATTTATAAAATAATAATAATTTATAATCATAACATATTAATAAACGTGAATGTTAGTAATCTGAGCACAAAATTGCTTTATTTAAATGTAAATAACAAATGTTTTAGTTATAAGTTTCATATTAATATTGAAAACACATCAGGTGATTAAATTATCTGAAATTCATAATCTTATCTGCAGAATCTATTCTCATTTGTTGAGACTTTTATTATTTCAATAAAGAGTATAGGCTGAAGAATAATTGTTTTAAGTCTTTTAAGCTTAATTTTCTAATATATTTTCAGTATTAACATAATATAATTTAAGTTAATAAATTGAAGGTGAATTGCACAGATATGAAAAATATATTTAATCGCTATGTTAATTAAACAAAAGCAATTTATCTCATTTATGTAGAATTTATGAAATAGAATTTTAAAAAGTTTTTGATTAAAATAATATGGTGTTAAGAAAATAGCAATATATATGATATTTACAAAATCATTTTATCTGATAAGAAACATTTTGAAGTATTTAATTGTTTACAAATTAATAAACAATAATGAAATGCAATTTATTATTGGATTTATGAATATTTCAAGAATTATTTTTTTGAAGAGTATTTAAGTGACTATTTTTTTATAACATAAAAAATTCAAATTATCTTGCTTAATTTTTCTGGACTCTTGATTTAATACTTATGTAAAGAATAAAAATGCACCCTAATAAATGCATAATATTTGAATTTAATTAAACAATGTGTCTTTTGTATGTATGGATTTAGAGTTCTGGAAATAATTTATGATTTGACTTCACACACAATAATGCCTTTTTATTATAAACTTACTATCAGGATCGAAAAAGAAAAAAAAATGTTGCTCTAAAAAATAGTCTTATCGCTATCAAACATAGTTGGGCAGATATGTCACATAATATTTCCAAAGTGATTAATGAACAAAATAATCTGAAAATTGCTTACATAACCTGATGACTGAAAGTTAAAATCTCTGTTTCTTTATAAGTGGTTTTTTACTGTTTATTCATTATGGCAGATTTTATCTTTTTCTTGATAAGAAATTTCCTGAATCTTAAGAAATCGACGAATTTTGAAAAAAACTGAATTACTGGACAAAAAGTTGCTGAATTCATAACTGTATTGCGTGACATTTCCTGACAGAGATGTAAGATTATATTGATTGGAGTAGCAGATAGAGATAAAAGTGTACATAATATATTGGCTGTGATTGACTTAGATCATCTAACAGAAAAGAAGATTACTTAAATTGTCAAGAAGCCCAATCAACTTCTTTGGTGACTCTATTCAGCATCTTATCAAATGTAATCTTCTTAAGGAGATATTGTTTTACGCCGGATGATAACGAGAGGATTATTTGAAAAACAGTTGTTTCCATGACAGTTTGTAAGAACAGTTAATTCAAAATATTTGACACTTAACTTCACTTTATAGTGCTGTCAATAGTGAAAAACTTAGAAGGTCAGGTAAGGACAGTATCGTTTTAATAATGAATCTAAATTCTGTATGGAAAAACAGAGCTTGATTCTTTTCAAGAATGACTGCTAGAGTCTGTGAATATAGTACGGTTCTTCTGAAGAATGGTATTCGGTTCCTACAAGAGTTATGGTGGAATTGGGGGATACAATCAAGTATGACAGCTCATCTTAGGATTCAGGCCACCTTTCAATTTGATATCCATAGCAATTGATTATTTGACTCAAGAAAAAGCGGGTAAGGGCTGAAAAGTCAGACGTGCATATAATATGCGACTTTTGAGAACCACTTACCGCAATTTCTCAAAATTAGGAGGAAAATTGATTAAAGCCTCACCCACATGGATCTACGAGGTACTTAATTGGATTGTTAATAGATGACATCGAAGGCCAGAGGTAGGATAGATGAATGTGTGTGTTCATCAACTACTCAAATAATTAGAGAACATTTTATTTGAGCATTGTTTTGTTGAAAGACAATTTTTTAGTGTGCTGTCCAAAACGAGTGTCTAAGCAGATGGTCGTCATTCAGTAATTTAAACCTGTGGATGAATGCCACGCGTAAAAAAATTAATTTAAGAATCCGTAAACAATCTGAAGACTAGAAAGTTATGCAGCTAGTGCATAGAGACCCTTGTAGATACTAAGGTTCAATCATTTCATGTACTTAAAATCTTATATACACATACTGTACTATTAGAACGCACCAAAGTGAATCTCGATTTACGGCTCAAGAGAATATTTTTCTTCTTCCTCGATGTTCCATTAGCAGTGTTCTTATACCCATGCTAATAATTTGACTTTATGCAGTCAGTAAATGGATTTTGATTATATACTTCTGAGCAACATTGAGAGGAAATAACTTTGTTTAGCAGGGTAGTTTTCAGAACCAGTATTAAATCAACAGATAATCCGTACTCTGCCTAACCTCAGCTAAAATGCATACTATTAATCACCACAATGATATTAATCAAACACGTATTGTTGTCCATGGTGATTGAGGCTGACAGGGATGGTTTTTACGGAAATTGAATTCAAAACGGTGAAAGAAAATCTAAGTCTCTTCAATACTTTTGAAAAGGACTAATACATTCGTTGGGCTTGATGATGACAAAATGCAGTTAAACCTGTATTCGTAAGTATTTATAGAGTTCTTAACATTTGGTTGCTAACTCGGCATTAACATTATTAAAAATTAAGATAATTATAGATAATGTTACGATAAAGCTTTCAGCATAAATGCAGAGTGTTATTTTTTCACTTACTCTTATTTTAGGACCATTTACGATTATAGTTGATCTAAAAAAATTTACTAGGGTAAAATTTTTTTAAGATATGTTTCATGTTTTAATTATAAAACATATTTATATCTCTCAAGTAAGAACAAAACCTAAACAGATTTATTATTTTGGAAGTATTAATAGGTTTGCATCAAATGTAAGATACAATATTATTTTTTATTTAATGAAATGAGTAGTATATTTGTGAAAGAACCTGGCCCA
>JAPDSC010056636.1:53346-72183 GCA_026290005.1 Latrodectus geometricus | reverse complement strand
CAGTTGTCTTAAAGCTTGCTAGCTTAAATATTTCCCATATAATATCCAAGTTTTTTTCTGTATATCTTGTATTCTTCAGTATCGTGCACCTATAATATGCTGTTGTATTTCTGAAAAAAGAAGTAAATTTAAAATTACAAAAATAAATGTTCCTATTTCTCATTCTTTATTTTATTTTCTTGCATTAATAGTATTTTAGATCATTTTCAGTTATTCGTCTTTTTTAATCTAATTTATATATGTTCTTCAAACTGCATAATAATTTAAATATGTTTGGAATCTACTGAAATTTAAACTTTTAAAGGGATACTAACATTAAGATTTAAAAGAGAAAATTTAAACTGAGTCTCTGAATTCTTCATAAAAAGTGCACTCTATTATCATTTTCAGCGTATTTTCCTTACTTCTCCTAATAATCCTCCCTTCCGTTTGATTTTCCATCCAGCGAAATCAATGAAAACACGACTTCCCCACGAGCAAGCAAATTCAAAGTTTTAGATTAATAACCGAGAATTTTCTTGGAGTACGTTTCGCTCGCAACTGAGGCAAAACTCATCCTAGGTCTCATCATCATTACGTGCACCATTAGTGCGAGCGAAAATATTCGATTTTTCTTTTTGGAACGAATGAATTAAACAAGGTTTCGTGCCGACTGCCTCTCTCTCTCTTAAGCCAGCAGTTTTGCGACATAATTCCATGCAAATGGAAAGGAAAACTTGTTTCCAACGTCATCGTCAGAAGGACAGAGTCGTTGCGGATGTGACGTGTGCATCAACCATTCGGAATTATGCGCTCTTTACTCGTACGTGTTCCAACGCAGTCATTTACACGTCCTTTTGATCTTCAGTAAAGGACACTCTAATGGTACGTTTGGATTCAAAATGGAGCTTTAAATCTGCGAACTAGTTTAAGACAAATATGTTACCATGCTCTTGTGTTGGTTTAAATGAGTGTTCGAATTAGAGAGAAAGATGGGGTATTTTTAGATCGGTCGTGCCCATGACACCACGCTATCACATTTCTTCTCCTATTGCGGATCTTAATACACTGTGTTCAATTTAACTCTTTAAGGATCACGAAAAATTCGAATTGTGTGCAGATGCTTTTGTCTTATTTGCCGTAATGATTGAAGTATCAAGATCATATGAAGGAAAGAAAGTAAAAAGTGCTTGTTAGGTTAAGATGAAAATTAATGGAAATGGTGCATGGAAAATCGTTCATTGGACTGTGAAATAAGGCGTGTTCAACGACCAAAATAAATAATATTTTGAGCAAGAACTTAGTTTTTTGATTATTATAAAAATCATTTAATTAATTTTGATAAAAATTATTATAGAAATGGTGCATAGAAAATTCTAGTAGTGTATATAATAGCGATATTTTTAGATTTTTTTCTTTTTTCTTTGATTAATATATTAATCAATAAAATTAGAAAGGCTAAAGAATATAAACAACAAAGGATTTATATTGAAAAAAGTGAATAAATAGTTAAAAAGCAAGAAATTTTGTAATTGTGCCGAAGATAATGGAGTTTAAGTGATGGATTTATACGTGTTCTACTCTTTATGCAGAATAAGGCATTTCATTTTGCCTTTCTCTCGGAATTTAACTTTATTTTTGAACAAATTATTTATTATTTCTCATGCTCATTTAAGTTTACTGTAGTAAAATTTGTTTATTTCTTTTCTTATTCTATAATTATTTCAAAAGAGTTTTCACTTATTAATATTAAATTATTTTGAATTATCATATTAGTTTTACATCGTTTAGTTTCATAAATATAATTTTACCATGGTGTTAATTGTAAAGATATTAAAGTATAAGATCTTGAAGTAAAAGCTTATATATTTCACCATGGTATTATATGAATACTATTATTGAAAACGTATGTTATAGTTTAATGTTGCGTGTGTACTAAATGTTATAAATGAATATCAAAAATAAGCTATTGCCATATGACACTTTCAGTTTAGGATACCTTCTGCTTTTATATATTTTTCTGTGAGTGCAGTTGAGTTTTCCAGTTTCTGATATCGTCTATATATCATCTGCTAAATATAAACTGTCTGCTGGTGAAATTTTTTATTCTAAAATTTGTTTCTAGAATTTTTTTTTTCGACAACGTGAAGTTTGTCCAAATGTTTTTGTTTGAATTTTCAGCAGTCAGGCATGGGAATCAACACTGTGATGTTGGAACTTTGCTCGTCCAAGCCTTTTCCCTAAAACCGATTTTGGTGATATCTTCGCCTCGATAATTAATTCTCTGTTTTCATTTTTTTACGTAGAGCTATGTGAATTGTTTTCTCCTGAAACATATTTCTAAATTAAATGTAAATGAGATTCAACATTGCATGTTGAAACTTTGTTACGTGGGGTAATTTAAAAATTCTATTTTGCTTAAAAAATGGTACAAGGCCATACTCTTACACTTAATGTCGAAGTATAACATTTTTATAAATACAAATATAAAATAAAAGGGAAATCCAAAATAAAATACCAAAGTGGCTTAACCCTAAAATATTTTAATAATTAACAAGTAACAAGTAAAAATTTTTGTAAGTTTTCAGAAAAAATATTTTTTAAAACAAAAAGGAAGTTGTGACCGCATAATGGCATACCCAGTAACAGTAGACCACTTTGGCTTCATCAAATCCTGTGAAGAGAAAAATATAATTTACTCATTCCCACTTAAATGAAGACACAGTGGAATAAACTTCCTTTTTTAATTTAAGCTTCTTACAAAATATCTTATAGGATAGCTTACATAATTTTGAAGTTTCATAGTGAACATACGCCAGATTGCTGAAAGTTCAAACAAAACCCATAAAAAAAATTCAATTTTCCAAATGAAACTTCTAGAAACAAAATTTCAGAACAAACAAATACTACCAACAAACGATTTATAACAAGCAGATGATATCAGAAACTGGAAAACTCATTTGCTCTTACACAAAAATAAAAAATCAGAAGGTATCATAAACTGAAAGTGTCCTACGACACTCATAAATAGGATGTTTCACTGAAACAATAAATATTTTTTGTTCGCTTCAAAATAGTTTAATAAAAATAACATCTCACACACACATTTTCAAAAAAATGTATTAAATATTTGAGTAAATCTAACTGGTAATTTCCTCCAAGAGAATTATGGAGAGATAGTGATGGTGAAGATGCATTATTTTTATAGTCGTATTATCTAGATGAACATGTATGTCATCTGAATCAAGGTAGCAAGATATAGGTGACTAGATAACAATAGATAGAATCAAAGTTAGGTTTCTCAATCCGAGATCCTTTTTAAACTTGAAAAGAGTTTTTAGACTTACTTTTGGTTTAAATTCCAAAAGAAGTTCAAATATTAACGCCAGAATGAGCTTTGTACTAGGAATTATGATGTTGTTTAACCAATTAATAACCAGATAACTCCAATTGATACGAAAAAGTAAACTTTTAGTTTCTCAAATTTATCTTCTATAAGTTCATTCTGGGACAGAAACCACACCCATTTTGAAAACACAGTTTATATAAGTATACAATTTCAGGTGTTTTCCTAAAATTCAAGTCTTGTGACCATAATAAATGCAAAATTGCAAATCGGGTCTTTTTAATTCCATAAGCACATTTAGTAAGAAATTACGCGAAGACATTTGGTACATTTAATAAGCATTTCAGAATAAATAAAATCATTTATTCGCATATTTTCAACTCAGAAGAAACAGAATTTTCTTTTACGTTTTGAGTACCTTTGGAATAAATTTTATTCGTTAACTATCCATTTTAATAGAATAGTTTACTTTTTCAGTAAAACTCTTTAATATTAAATAACTGCATCTATTATCTAGAAACGAAAAATCTGAAATATATATATATATATATATATATATATATATATATATATATATATATATATATATATATATAACATGCTTCTAATGAAAATGTAATTAAAATAAAAAAATTTCCCATTTGAAAGAATAGATGCTTTTAAAATATCTACATATATTTTACATTTTAATAAAAAAATTATTTAAAATGTTGCTGTTGAAGTTTGCGCATTACATAATATTATGGAATAGAGCAAAAGATGGAATGAAAATTTTCTTTTATAGATTCAATTCATTAAGTATTTCTCCATTTGAAAAATAGATACTCATAAAAATGTGTTGTTGTGTTTGATTGTCTAATCTATCGCAATAAATCAATACAAATTAAAATATTTCTTCTATAGATGCAGTTTACTAAAATTGTTCCCAAATGTAGAAATATAAAAGCTTATATGAATAACTATTAATACGAATATAAAAAAATAATTTAAAATGTAATAATTAAAAAAAATTAAGTTGTTAACGAACTACTTGTTGAGTCATGTCATAATATACCAAGAGAAATTATTTTTAAAAAAAAATCTATTTTACACAGTTAAATAATGGTAGCTTTACCCTTTGAAAAAATGAATACAAAAATACCTATTTATTTCATATGTGCTAATAAAAGAGCAATTTAAAAAATGACATTCACTTATTACATCATGTCAATAAACTAACAGAAGTTAAAATAATAAAATTTCTTTTTGATAAAATAATATTTTCATAGATACTATTAATTCTAGCTTTCTCCTTTTGGATAAAAGACATACAAAAAAATTTATTTATACTCTTAAATGATAAAAAAAAACTGTCTGAGATCGGCATTGAAGTAGTTTATCTATTATTTCATATCATAATGGACTACCATAAAATAACACAAATATTTCTCCTTTAAAATATCTCTCTTAGAGATGCAATTAATGAGAGCTTTCCCCATTTGATAAAATAGATGCTTATAAAAATATCGACATTCATATGTATAAAACGAGTTAAACTGAATAGTAAATGCTTGATATCGGAAAACGTAACTACACAGTACTAGGATTGTTCAGCTTAAATGTGAGAGAAGCTAAAATTGATACTAAGTTCTAAAATGTCTGACAAGCGGAGTAGTTGAGAATAATGATACAAGACCAATCTCGCGGGGGTGGAAGAGGAGTAAAATAACGCGCTACCTGCATCGCAAAATAGATTTTCCGAGCAGACAACAAAGCCCAAACATGACCGATAGATTATTCCACCGCTTTGTTGTAGCAAGCAACTTCCAAGAAGTTTTGGCCGCGTTCCAAGCAGAATTATCAATGAACTTCCATTGGTTTTCCAATAACTCATATTTTTGGCTATGTTTTCTTTTTTTGCCATTTTTTTTTCTTGTTGCCAAAAAGAACTGTAAACCACGTTGCTTTAAATGACGCGTAACCTATCCTGAAGAACAATAGAAAATATACTGAAATTCGTTTTGATGGTTGCCTATCTTCATACTGATTGCTATTTTTAAATGTATATTCAGAATACTAAATTAGATTTGTTTTTTTTTCAGGTAAGGACTTATTTATCTGTGTGATGTTTTTGTTTCTTGCGGGGTAAGCTATTTTAGTAATCTTTATTTCAAAATAACTCCACAAAAAATTATTTCATGTTTAATGCATATTAAATTGATCTTATATTAGCAAGAATAAGTAAATATGTTTGCAATAAAAGTATGTTTTTGTATATGAACTGTATGTTCCAAATGATAAATTTATTTGTTCATTTTTTAAGACCTTTCCTGAGCAAATAAAAAAAAATATATTTATTTACTGATTCTTATCTTGCTAATTGTGAGTAGATTTAGAAAATAAACTTACAATAATTAATACAACTAATTAATGTGGCATATATATTAATAAATAAAAATTTCATACACCACCCTAACACTGAAAAATTATTCAAGCAATTAATTATCAGCAATCAGTTGATTATCATATACCGTGAACTGTTTGAGAGGTATTCCCTGAAATTGCTTTTGCAAATAATAAATATTAAACCACATGAATTTTTATAGGTTTTAAAATCCTAAAACTTATTATTTCATAAAAATATTAAATTATAAGATTTAAAATTTTCTTTTATTAAAGAAATTATATTAGTATATTTTATAATCTTGCAGTGGAAAATTTCCTTAAAAGAAAGCTAAAGTTCATTTGGAATGAGCACCAAACTTTTATAAACAACACTCAATATTTTTTTCTTTATTGAATTAGGAGTTTATTTCTTGTTTTTCACATAATATTTTAGTTACTCTTTATCATGATCGCTTATTAAATATCATTTGATAATGATTTAATTATAATTATTTGTTTGATAACGATATAATAAATTGTTTTATTCCTTATTTGATAAATTACGAATTATAATGTGCATACGTGACGGTAAAATTAAAAACTCCACTTATAGGTTTGTCAATTGATACAATACGCACTGAACTTATATAAATGAAACTAGTTCATGGAAAATCTTTTCATGATTTTTCAACATTAATTTAGGAATGAGAAGTTAATGCGGAGACTTCTCATACATTTTCTCTCCATTCAGAAGTTAGCTGTCATGTTTTTGTACATAATCTTCTTACTATACAAATTTCAATAAAAGACCAATTTCCTATGCATCGTATTTATATATAATGGATTATTATAATAAGTAGCATGGTAGATCATCATACAAACATTGCAAATGTTTGCTATTGCATTATTTAAGCAAACTTTTTATAAATTTATACTACAATAGTGTTTCGTTGTCTTCCCTAAGACCACATAATATTAAAATATTTATTTTAGCCATTATAAGAATATTTAATTTAACAGTTTAATAATTGAAAATTTATATAAATTTTAAGTAAAAAAATTATCTGACATAATCAATAATCATCAATATATTTTAGTTTAATGTTTTCTTATTTCTATATGAAAGTTTTATTCTTTCCTATTAATTAAGAAAAGCTAAATCAATCAGCATATATTTTTATATAAAAAACAGTCATATCTTTTTTATATTTTACGTTCACATTTATTTTTTACTTTCTTGGCACATTACTTAAGTTGCTATTGGAATATTTTTGATTGAGCGGTTTCTAAAATACTTCACATTTACTTACCATCAAATTTTGAATTGATCCTTTAGAATTCAAGGCTAGAACATCTGTATTTAAAAATATTAAGTAAATGTAATTCCTTGTAGTACAGATTGTCTTAATTTTTAAACAAATTCAAAATAAATTTAAAAATATACTTATATTCGTATCAATAATTCACCTAAAATCTAATAAATAACAAATTCTGTGGATTGAACAGCACATGAAATCTTATTGGTTATTTACACAGAAAATATCTTCTGTTGTGTAAATACATATTGTGTAAGACATAATGAAAATTTCTATTTGTTTAAATCCATACTTACATTTATGATATACACAAATTTATTGTGCATTTTATTTTTTATAAAACCATTTATTATTCTTAGAAACAAACTTTTGTTAAGACTTAAGTTCATGCCCATCAGTTCGTTTCACTTTTCGGACATCAAACAACAAAGATGCTCAACCATCCTAAAAGCACATAAATGCATTTTGGAATGCATTCAAGAATCCATCAAGAAATTTTCAAGAATAACCCTCAAAACTCCATCTTCAGAATGCACAAGAAAACTTTATTTTTCAAATATTAAGATATTTTCTCTTGCGGACCGAAATGAAACACTTCTGTATTTACAATAAGTGAATTAAAATATTCCTAAATTTTGGATTTACAAGATTAAATTTTGGTAACAAGATTGCTCATATTAATTAAAGATCTTTTATTTAATTTAGCATAGCCTTGTTTTAAGTGTAAAACAAATTTAGTTTAAAAAAGTATCCTAAATACATGTCAAAACTGCAAAATACTAGACAATCAAGTTTCATTTATTACCAAATACGTCAAAATTATAATCAAACCGATAAATTTAATTGAAAAGATAATCAGGAATATATTTTTATACCTGTTATTCAAAACTCATTTATTATTTAAGGTACTAATTCTAATAGAACAAATGTTTTTTAAGGGAGTATCCTAATTGCATAAGATAACTGTTATAGTACACGTTATACTGATTTCACATATGGTACTAAAAGCTGTAAAAACTCGAATCAAACTCATAATTTTAAGATATCAACAAAAAGATATTTTAGTTTTCTGTTTTCATAATTTTTTTGAATAAGATGAACAATTCAATTTAATACAGCTGCATATATACAAGTAATTATCAACACAATGAAAATTAAGCTGATCTTACTTTTGCCACTTGTCCATATAAAGATATCATAAATAATTTTAGGTGTAAGAAACCAGCATTTTTTTATTATATATTATGGACTCTTGTGATTCTCAAGTACATTTATAAATATAATTTGAAGGATACTATAAAGTATTGTACCTATGAAGGGCGTATATAATCACTTGTATTAGTTTGGGGAAAAAGAAATCCATTATTTTTACGTGAACTTAATGTAACTTCTTTTGGATTCACTTTGTGAAAAGGTTTAAAACAGCTTTCATGTAGATTTTTAGGTCTTGAACGTTACGACTGCTGACATGCGGTTAACTTCGATCATTTTTGATATTTTATAGACATTTTCGACGATGCTGTATCCACATGCGAGGTGCATCTCTAACATCAAATATACTCGAACGGAATCGACGAAAAAAAATTGTACGTAACTGGTTGTTACAGTCTTATATAGGACGACCTTTCACAATTTTAGCCACCTGGCTATCTTTTTCGCCATTACAAGAGAAAAACGAAAATGTATCGAATTTTCTGTTTGTTGTCTTTCATTTTTAAAACCTTGTACTCGTAACTGAATTAATCAAACAAAAAACCGCAAGAGGATATTTTAGTGTCAAATGTCACCTTTCCAACGAGCATAAATCTGAAATTGTTTGATAGATACCTCACGAGATATCGATCACTACAGACGTCTACCGAAAAAATAATGGATTACTTTTTCCCCAAACTAATATTATCCTTTTCGAGCATGTACGAATCAGTACACATAATAGATTTTACAGATAATGTATTAAAGACAATATAATATCTTAACATGTGTCGCATTATAATTAATTTCCCTTACGCGATACAACTTATTGCAAAATTCTTCCAAATTATCAATAACCTTTGATAATTTTTGGAAACACTTTTATGATATGTTGGCCGACAGCAGACACATGTGGATAATTTTACATAATTCCAAGAATAGTTTTTAATTAAGTCGGACGTCTATGCAAACTTTATTTTAATAAGTTTTCCTTTCATGCCGTAGAATTTTAATATACTATGTAATATTTTGGTTCTTAATAGAAACCTTTGACTTTTGACTGAAGTGGAAACAAAAATGGAGAAACATTTTTCCTACCACACATTCCCAATGCGCTTTAAACATGAGAATTAAACGTGTCACCAGCACAACGTCAAATCTTCACTCATCGATCTTTCTCATCCCCTAGCCCCCGGAAATAAAATTCAGCACACTCACGCAGACAAAGAAAACGAACAGAAGAGACACACATCAAAGATAGATGACTCGTCAATTCTTAGCCACATACATGCCGTCACTGTCCACTTGACGTCCAGACTCGTGGGAACGGTGAAAATGCATTCCAGAATAAATAAATATATCATGCCGGACGTTGAGACAAAACTTCAAAGACAATCCAGGAATAAACCATCACGTGTGTGTCAGACGCGCGATTAGGGCTGAGCTTGATGGATAGTTGATGCTTACGAATCATTGATTATTAAAAGAATCTGCGCCTGGTGGATTGATGAAAAGTTTGAAGCCTTCCTGTGCTTTCTGTTTTTCTTGATGCTATCACTTATAGAATACTATTTTATTTTATTTTTCATTACATGTTACGAGTCTATAGGATTTTAGATGGTCAATATCTTTTTTCATGTGTGAGGTCTTAATGTTTTTTAAATAATAAAATTTAAATTAATAAATTATAATTATTAATAATAATATATTATAAAGTAATATTATTATTATTAAATAATTATTAAATGCCTATCACTTTAAAACATAATTGCAATAGTGTATTTTAACTTATCACTGACATATATCTATTAAAAGAAATAAGTTTAGATGTGATTATCTAAGAAAGTTTTCATTTTGTTATGAACCAATCATTTTTTAAACATTAATTGCTTTAATGTTATATTTTTATTAATTTGGGAATCTTGCAAATTTTATTTCCAAATGGAATGGTGGATTAAGTTAAAATTTAAAATAAATTTTGATTTCCTTTTTTGTGATTTCGTTGTGTTATTAATTTATAAATCATTTTTTAATTTATAAATCATTTTTCATTAGAGAAAATGTGATGAAATAAATTTGTATGACATTTCTATGTTTAAACACCTGAAATATTAAAGTAACAATAAAGTTTTTGTATGTTAATAATTTATAAAATTTGATTTAAAATTTTTGTAAGCCTTTTTTACTATACTTATTGTCAAACCAAAATAAAATAAGTGGTCAAATAATTCTGAAAGTGGACAGGAAGACGGTCGAATGCCCTTTGGACATTGCAGCTGTCGTAAAAACTTTTTCCCGTGGCTTTTCAGCTGTCGAAGAAGATAAACGGCGATAACTGTTTGCATTACAAATTATTTGTGGCAAGTAACAGAAAGAACCGCTCCTAGCAGCGGATTGCTGCTGTAGTGGAAAATTTATTTCCACCGACAAAGAATGTGCCTAGTTCATTTCCTTCAAAGTATTGGATTTACCACTCTTAGCTTTATTAGAAAGTGCACAATGTGGACTTTTACACTTGAAGAAATAGACTATTTCGAGAGGTTTGATTTATATTAATATGTCGTTTTGGGTGTTAAAAATTAAATGTTGTAATAGAAATTAAAATGGAATTTGAAATTATCATTAATAGCTGAAAAAAATTTTACTCCTCAGGAATTGCATTTCGATACAAATAGCATCCGATGTTTTTGAATAAGTTAAAAAAGTTTTGGAATATTTTTTCTTATTTTTTTTTCTTTCTCTCTCTCTCTCTCTTTCTCTCTGTTTCTCTTCTCGTTTGTTAAGAAATTTATTTAGTCAATACCAATTAAAATGTATTTATTTTTATAACATTAAATGATTTTAATATTTAATTATTCTGGAATAATACTTATTTCATTATTCTTTACTTTTCTTCACTTTTATGCTTTTATTGAACTATATATCAATTTAAGTTTTTCAGCTGTTTTTCACAAAAAAGGATTATTTAATAAAAACATTGACTATAACTATTGAATATTATATAAATAAGTATTATTTCAGAGTAATTAAATATTAAAATCATTTAATGTTATAAAATATATAAATTTTAATTAGTATTGACTAAATATATTTCTTAACAAACGAGAAGAGAAACAATAATCCGAGTGCCAAATTGAAAACTTTCTCATAACTTTGGTTTGTCAGTTTAAATTTCAATAAGCTTTATTATAAAATAATTGTATTTATATTTATTAAATACTGGATATTAGCACATTAATAATAAGTTATTTGTACTGATTATCATAAGTTTCTACTTACTTTTTTAAAATTTTACAGATTATTTCTTGAGAAATATATCTACATCTTACACTTTTATTTTTAACCGAATGCTTATTTAGCCTGTATTGGTCTTCTATGCAGTATAATTATACATGGACAGTATTTATATACATATATATGTATTAAGTATTTTGAAAAGTTACACATCAATATTAAATTTTATTTAAAATATTTAAATACTATATCTTTAAAATAACAATAATTATTATATTTTCAATATTCTTAATTTTAGGGTATTATGTAAATGGTAAATGATACAGGCCTACATTGTTAATGACAGAGCAAGAAAAATTTACTTTACTGCAAAACTAAAATAAAGCAAAATTGCAACTTATTAACTAATAGTACTCTCAACATGGATTAAATATATAGTATTTGAAAGTAGAAATTCCTTTTCACTTTTTTGCATCATCTATAATTTTATTTCTTTTTATTGACAACAGCGCAAATAATATTTGGATTTATAGTTAAATATTAGTACTGCTTTCAAAAGTTAAGATTTCAAACAAATAATTTCAGATGTATCAAGAAAAAATTTGTTTGTGGTATAAGCATTTGTGAAAAATTGAATTAAACTTAAAAAAGAACATCTATATATAAAGTGTATAGTACATTAAATAAGTTTTGTTTGAGTAACTATATTATTTTTGCTATTGCAACAAAACAATGATAAGAATCAGATATTCTAATCCTGTTATGATATGTTACAGATACTTTAATAGTGTAAATAATATTAAAATCAAAAAGTAACAGATATAGTGATTCAAATCTTTTTGTTTAAAATTCGAATGTATCTTACAGTTTTTTGCAAAAGAGCAGACTGAATATAAAAAAATAGTTTGATTGAAAATTCGCAGAAATTAAATTTGATATAATATATTATTACCGCAATATGTGCATTCATTTAGAAATGATATTTTTTGCTGTTTCTCCAGCAAGATTTCCATTAATTAAATATATATTTAATAAATTTATTATTATTTTAAAAAATTTAAAATTATATAGAATAAGTTTAAAAATATATTTTTTATAATTAAAATTTGAACTTTGCACCATCATATTTGCAGTTTTATCTATTTTTCTCAATATATGTATCTCTCTCAACATATACACGTATGCATATACAAATACACATATACACACACAAATTAAAATTGCGAAGATATGTATATATTCCTTTTCTCCTGTTTTTAATTTATAATTTTTCCATACTTACTTAATCTGTTATCATTATTTTCCTCTTTCCTTTTAATTACTTTTACATATTATATATGTATATATATATAAAATGTTAAAAATGAACATCAATAATGTCCTATGTACACCACATAGCTCACTTTATTATTGCTCAACTCAAAAAAATAAGCCCACTATACTAAGGTTTTGCTAAATATTTTTAAGCTTTGATATTATTTAGCTTATTCAGGGAAAGGAATCCAGAGAGATGTTCGTCTATTAAATGATATTGCTGCAATTTCGAAAACAAGAGGATTTTATTGTTTATTTCTATCACAGCATCAGCATCTGGTTTCAAATACTAATAATGCTGATGTCCAACCTCCGTTGTCCGTCGAGCTCTGAACATTCTTGAACAAACAGATTACGATAACCAAAGGATAGCGTGTCATATTTCATACATGCAGCTGCGCGTGTCATTTTGCACTGATCTATTGAAAACTTCCGGAATAATAAAAGCTTTGGAAAGAGAGGAAAATTTCAGTCACCAAATGCATTATCCATGGGAATTGACCAACGTTTTGGAGTTCAATAATTCAATACGCTTAGCAAACTACATTCGCTTTATGTATATTCTTAATATTTTTTATTGTTATTTAATTATAACTATTTGAATTTTATGTTTCGTTTTATTTTGAATTGGCTTTGATAATATTAATTTAATAAAATTATATTTCGATGAAAAGCATTACAGAAAATATTTTATTTATATGAGTAATTATATGATTACTTTCATTGTAGTAATATCTTTTAAGAAATTAATTCCGGGACTTAAAAAGGAATTTTTTTTTATTTATGCTAATATATGTCTAAGAGTAAATTCTTTAGTCGAAAGATGTTAAAGAGTAAATATTTCAACATGCAGCTGCACGTGTTATTTTGCACTGATCTATTGAAAACTTCCAGAAAATAAAACAGAGAGTCATCAGGCAGATGAAAAAAACTGTAATAAAACTTAAACTTTGACGAATAACGCGAATGTAATTTTTTAATCTTTGGAAAAAATTACGAATAGTTTGTGGATAACTAAAGTGAAATAACTTGAAATAGAGAACCAGAAACAATAATGAATTTGATCCATTAATCATGAGTAGAAACGTTGTCAAATTTTTAAATCCTTGCTCTTTTGTATGGTTGAGTCACATTGAAAAAACAGATAAAAAAAATTGAAAAGAAATGTTAACTAAACATCTTAAAATCCAAGACTCAACTTAAGACCTGAAAAAATAATGGTTATATAATATAACTTAATATCTAATCATCTTGAAAATAAAGAACTGTGAGTCTTAATCTAATAACTGAAAGGTTTAGAGTAATATATTTCAGAAAGTCAAAGTTTTCTCTGGGCTATAGCTATACTAAAGAAAACAAGTTGTAGAACTATTTGTTTACCATGAAAAATATCATTTATTGGTTTTTCACAAGTCATTAACTAATATAAAATTTAATTTATGTTTCCTTATAGATTTAGCAAACATTAATCTGAAATTTTTGTTTCAATGACCGAACTAATTGCTGAATGGTCTATGTTCTAGCTTGAATATGAACAATTCATAAATTTGTTTCCCACTAAAAACATTAGGAATTTCCCTCAAATTAGGAACTTCGATCAAAATTTAATGAATACATTTCAATGCCATTAAGTCCTGATCAAACCCTGTTTAAGTCAAAAATCCTTATCAATATCATTTTTCCTGATCAATGACAAAATTTTAAAAGATATGTTAACTTTTAAGAAGTAGATTCATTCAAAAAGAAATAAAGATTTTTAAATTCACATTAAATTCAGAAACAAACAATGTCGGTTATATTTGAAGAATCCTTTCTTATTCTGAATATGCACAATTGTTAGACAATTTTCTTTTAAATAATATTTAATTTTTGGTTGTTTTTATGAAGTAAATTAAATTATATTTAATGAACTTTTTTAAGTAATTTGTTCTATATTATTTGTTATTATGTGAATTTATTTTTAACTTTACTAATTTTTAAAGTTATTTAAGTGGCATAATTTTGTGTATTTATAGTAAAACTTATATAAACGTCGACATTTTAATATTTACTTTAATTAGAAACAATGTCAATCACGTTGTACTCAAATAATATAATTTTATAAAGGAATAGTTAAAAATCTAAATTCCATTTATTCTGAAATGGATAATATATTTTACAATTAAGGATTAAAAATTGACAAAAATTAAGAAAAACTATCTAAAGAATAAGGCAAGTTTTCTACATACATCCATGGAAAATAACTCTCTCTATTCAATTGAACATAAATCATTTATAAAATTCTTAACTAATTGTATCAATAAATGGAATTTCATTTTCTGTTATAAACATGAGACTTTATTGCACATAAATGGAACTCAGAAAAACAAAATTATTTTTCATCCCAATAATATTTCATAATGTTTTAATGTTGAATTGTTTTAATACATGTAGAAATCAATTCTAAAATAAATTCTTTAATAGAGCAGTGTTTAAAAAATACTCAATACAATTTTTTAAGGACTTTCTGATAAATTAATTAATAGAAGATTGAGTGATATATTTGTGAATTCAAAAGGCACAAAATATTAATATTTATGAATATTACTTGCAATATAAATCTTATAAGATTATAAGGTATTATGAGTTTGAAATTTTTAAAGTTAATATATATTTTTACCCAAGTAATGAATTGTCGACTTATAAAACGATAATTAAAATTTAAAAATGAATAATATTGGATTACTTCGAGTATTTGTTTAATCCTTCGGATATTTTTTGCAATATTTTAATTAATGATTTAATAAAACAATTCAAATTCAAAATATACTTCCATTTGAGGGTGATATTATATCACAAAATTATTTGACTATAAAGTTTGAAAAAAATATTAAATTTAATTAAAGTGCTATTAATTATTAATTAATTAAAGGGTGAATTACGGGTGCAATATCCTTTGAATATTCATCGAAAAAGCAATTAAAAATGCTTTTATGCTAGGTATATAAAAATTCGAAACATATAAAAAGAAAAAACTCATAAATCTCTCATTCCTTTTGAATGCTAAATCTTCACAAAGTTTTAAATTAAGACTTTTCATAGCTGTGTAATTTGAAAAAGCCCTTCAAAAGGGTCATAACTTTGCGTCTTATTCTGTTTCCTGCACTTTTATAGGATAGTGAGTAAACATTAGGTGTAATGTGCTCAGGATAATTTATAACTAAAACAAAGAACCAAAAAAAAAGGAATAAAAGATTAAGCCTTTCGAAATATGCGAAAAAGGAGAATGCCCTATAAATGAAGGGCAAGGAATCAAAGGAATCTATCTCGGCTCACCCCCACTCCTCTCTCTGCAGACGATAATGAAAGTCATAAGTTCAACTTTTTTAAACCTTTCCTACCTCCCCTTTTTTTAGTCATTATTCTTGAATTTACGATCAGGTGTAAAAAGGGTTGACCTCCTGTAGTAGTGGTTGTAAAAGGTATTTCTGACATGAGAGCAATATTTTTATTCGGGAAATGAAAAAGATAGTTTTTTCTGTCTGCAGCTCATGGGATGGGTGAGAGAAAATTGAATTGAAGTGAAGTAGGGAAGAGATTCGAAACCATCGAATCATTATTTTTCACAAAATATTTTAAGTAAAGGTAGCAGACATTGTGCATGGTGTCTAAAATTGAAATAGGTATTGTTACTTCAAGAAAATTTAATGCTTTTTCTTAAAAAGCGTCTATTTTTTAGTATTTTTCAGACTCTGAGTCATTTTATTATATTAGAAAATTTGTGTGAATTTAGAAAATTTGTATATCAGTGGCACATAATTTCACCAGGGGTTATAACATTTTAACTCAAATAAATTACTATCCATATCCAAGTTTTGCTAAATGAATAGTTTATATAAAATAAAAAAAAATTTGTAAAAATCAAATTTTATAACTTATAGACACTTTTATCACCAGCATTTTTATTAAATTATATATATTTTATTTACTTCATTTTAATTTTTACACATTAAGATACTAATAAGTGTGCATCCCAATAGCTGAGGTGCACAGTCATAGTTTATTTTAGACACCACATGGTGGGTAGACTAATGGCTGTAAGTTATAGAGACTTTGAAATGACTTCTTTAGTCATAACAAACATATTTGCTTTCCAAGAAAACTTTTGATACATTGTAAATCGTAGTCACTTACTGAAAGACCTTTGGAGTTTTCTTTCAAAACTTTTCCTATTCGTTTAACATATTAATCTACAATGTAAGTAAAATGATCTTATTTAAATATATTCAAATAAAATATGAATAATTGCTTTAATAAATAATAAATAAAAAATTACAGAAATGTGAAAAGATATGAAAATAATGTTTTATTTAAAATTTACTCAGAATTATTAATGTCCAGAAAAGTTTTTAAATGTTGCGCATTTTCTTAATAACTATCGTCAATACATAACTTGAAATTTAAATAATTATTTTGAAATTAAATACATTTAATAAATTTTGGGAAATTCAGCGCCAAATCAATTTTATCAATTTGGGAAGTTTTTTTTTTTTTTTTTTTTACCCAAACAAGAGTAAAAATAACAGCTTTCAGTGCTACTATCTAACAAGACATTTTAAATAATATTTCAGCACCAAATCAGTATGCAATACGCTAAACTTCAGAATTTATATAAAAACAAACTTAAAAATCTTATATCAGTTGTATTAAATTTGGATCTTTTAATCTTATAATTTACATTTTAAAAATATAACTTACAGATTGATGCCAATATATAGTAAGAAATTACACAATAAATCGAATAGTATTTAAAAAAATTTATTATTAACTTTATTACTGTTAACTGCAAGTGATAAATTTCTTCTGGCTTTCTGGAAATTATTTGAACATTTAGAATGGAATAAAAATGTTAATTATTAATCGTAAAAATATATTTATGAATATATACTAAATTACTATGATAATTAATTTATATAAATGTGAGATATTAATTTATATAAAAATGAGGTTGATACAGCACATCTATACAGATTATTACATACCGATCGATGCACATTAAAATAAATTAAGTTTAGTTTGTGTAAATATTTATATCTATTAAAATAAAAAAATTATTGCGTATAATATGCATAAATATAATATAAGGAATAATATACTTATATTAACTCTATAGAAATTCAAATAAGAAGAAATCGAAATTATATATTTACGAATGAGTTTGAACATGAACCAAATTTATTGAACACAAAATCAAACCATACAGCATAGTAGAATTTTGGAAAAATAAATTTCGTACCCAATACAATAACTGCTCAAAAGTTAAAAGATTTTTGTCCCTTAAATCTTCTAGGCATTTGTATCGTTGAGAAAAAGGAACATTACAAACATTTGGCGTCTTTTTTTTTATTTTTCTATAGTTTATGCTAGAGTCCCCATAGTCGCTCTTTTTCTGTTTCAAAAATACGCTGCTGACGTTGCAGATAAGGCGAAAGAGTGGATTTAGAAACAGCAAAAGATGACGAACTAAACAGGAAGAAAAATATGAGTTAGCGTATTTTTTCTTACTTCGCTTATAACTTGTTCCTGTTGTTATATATTTCCAAAAAGTCTCTGGCAAATGCGGCTCCAACTACACACAGAAAGAAAGAGATTTGAATGGCGTACTTAAAATCTCCAGGAATTCCGAACCACAGTGATGTTATTCATGTTCATCATTTATTTCGCTTCCTAGAAATAGAACATGGTGAATAGCAGTCTATCTATTTGGGCACTTCCTATAATAATTTTCTGTATATTAGATAACAAAATAAAATTCTAGGAAATGAATAATTCATATCCATAAAACTATTTTTGTAGAAACCATAAAATTTTACATGGACTATCGTAGCATTTTATTTTAATCTTCCAACAATGATTTCTTACCAACTTTATTTTGAAAATAAAGATTTTCTTGTAAAGGTAAAAAATGTTATTTAAATTTACATTAATATAACTAGTAATAATTACATTATCATAACTTGTAGCTGTATCACATTTCTTCTAAATTTTAATAGACAAACTCTCAACTAAATAGTAAACGTTATAGAGGCTTTAACCATATAATTTGAAGATTTG
>JAPDSC010056636.1:26876-48346 GCA_026290005.1 Latrodectus geometricus | reverse complement strand
AAACAGAAATGATTTTTTGTACACAGTCCATGGTGTTTTTGTAACCATAAATCTTTTAGCAAATGTATCTTTCAGAGCTAAGCTTATCAAAAACATGATTGACTAAAATTTAATCAGTGACAAGCTCACAGAACGGATTATTCTAACCACAAGTTTTTATTGCGTATATTGAAACTGCCAATCCCTGTTTGGTTAACTATATTATAGTTGCTTCAAAAATAGAAAGGTGCAGTCACAAATATTCTATTCACAGACCTTATGAACAATACATTTTTAAAGATATTCAAAAAACAGAATTGACTTCTATAAAACCAGCACTATTTATATAACCAGAACTCTTTTAACAGATGTGCTTTTCAGAGATTTGCATACCAATAAAATGTTAATAACAGCAATTCATAACTTCAGAGCATACCCAAAAAGAGTCTGTCGATTATTGTTTTCATTATTGGTTCTCATATCTTGAAAAATAGATTACTTTTACGTGGCAATTATAAAGACAGCCTTATACGCACTAAAGGAAACATTCATTTGATTTTTATGGTGGTAGGAACTCTAGGCAGGGTAGCTTTGTTTTTGAAGGATCGTAAAATTTTTAAAGCTCTGAAGAAAGAAAGGGATATACAGAGCGTTCCCTCATAAATATTGTTCGCTTCTGTAACTTCTTTCCCAAGGATAAAGGAACCTGGGGGCGTTAAAAAGTCAAGTGAACCCATAAAATGTGGTTTAGATATAGTACACCAATCTCAGAATATTATCGATAAAAAATTGTGTAAAAACAATGCATTATCACTGAAAAATAGTTCATCAAATGTACACGTCAAGTTTGGTGAAGGTTCGTACAAAGAAATCATGTTTTTTCGTTCTATAATACTGTGTAGAATGAACAAATTAATTTGTCGTTTTGTCTTGTGGGAATAGGCCACAATTGTAGGATCTTATACGAAGTAATGATCTCATCAATGGAAAATCATTTGAAGGTTATATAATAGAGTAGAAACGTATTAGTCACGTTAATGTTTAAATTAAATTTTAATGGAAAATGTATTAGTAAAAATGAATAACAAAATATATTACATTTTATAAAATGTAAGGATTATTTTGAAACCTCGTAGGTTGAAACCTCTTAGAGGCATTTTGATAACCATCATGTAAATTTCTATATTTTCATAGATAGAAGCTGTATTTACATGTTGCAAGGGAAGAAACATGGAAAATTCTCCAGCGCTCACCCCGAAAACCATACATGCAGAAGAGCAGCATCCATCTCTTTTCATTCAACGGTGACTAGGAGGGAACCCCGGATTTCATTCTTCAAAGAGCACTGTCCCCTTATCCATAGGGTACCGTGAGCCAAAAGTAAAGATTAAATGTTATATTTTTCAGTTTACTTGCAACAGTTTCTGTGTGCTTACTTCTGACAACAGAAAAGTCATTTTAACAATTAACCGTCTTGTAATTTTGAGCCAGTTTAAGTGACAAAATTGACACTTGAACTGGTACTCTCCTCTTTTTCAGTTTACACAAAATACCAATGAATGGACTTCATGACCACAACTACACAATTTTGCAGGTCCTATTCACCAGTAATGAACTTAACAGATCTTCGGTTTCAGTAAAAAATATCGAGCCCATTTACCTTGCTAGGAGAACAACGCCTTCCCCATCTAGGTTTTAAAGGCATCGTAATTAGAAAGCAGTAATTATAGAATATTTTTGAGTATTATGCATTTTATTTAATATGTTAAGGAGAATGAATTTATAATTTCTCAAGAAACCTATTTTAATAAGCAAAAGAGATGAAATTTGAGTAATTCTATAAATACTGAACCATTTTGAAATTATGGAAATTATTATAAATACTGCATTTTGAAGAAAAATTACTTAAAGCATTGGACAAAAATTTTTTTTCAATTCTCCCCTTTGTTTAGTAATAGGATATTGCTCATCAGAGCAGAAGATTTGTGGTTAAATACCAGCCATTGTTGTACAAAGGAAAATTAATATATCGTATCTGTGCATTTGTATCGGGCTACGTCCTGGAACTTTTTCAGGTTTTCTCCCTTGTACATGTGAATATGCCCCACTATCTATAAAAAGTACTCCTAGAAGACAACTTAGTTGGTAATTTGAGTTGAAATATTTTCCAAAAGTCATTAGGATGTGTACTAATCGGTATTAAAATGATAAAAACTTAAATTTTTCTTACACATTTTGTCATTGAAACATTTATTTAATTTATAACATGTTTCGATTAGAATTATATTTTTTCTTTTTAAAATGCAAGCTTGTTCATTAATAAAAGTTTATATTAAATAGGAACAATATCGATTAATTATTTTGTACAAGAATTTAAATTTTACAAACAAATTAATCTCGGTAAAAATCAACAATCAAATGAATATGCCGATTGTTTATTTTTTTAAACTTTCTCTTAGTCAATTAGATTTGTTTATTTCATATCTTTACCTACTGCAATAACTAAACAAGCCAATCGCCTTTGACTTCGATCGAGTGATGAAGTTGACATTCTCCTCTCCAAGTTGCACTAACAGATGAACATGAGCTTTCAACATGTATATACTCTTCCAGCGCAATGGGATTCAGGTGAATTGGATATCGAACACTCTACCTCCAGCCCACGAGAATGACGATTCTCTCCCTCCTTCTCCAAGCCTACTTCAACCAAGTCATTATAAAACATGCTATATAATTACGACCATGAGTTGACTCAAGTAAAGATAAAGCATCTATTAAATAAGCTAAAACATTCAACTTATAAAAGCTAATTAGGAGCATACATGAATTTTAGAAAATACATTGTTCGTAATTGAAGTTAAAAATGTTTCTCTAAATATTTGGGGTAAATTTCGGAATACTTACTTTGTGAAGCATAAAATGTTTAGTAATAGAATTTATAGTAGAAACATCAAATACTGATAACGCAAATATTTGACATTTTTATCAATGCGATATTACACAATTACAAATAAGTTAAGCAATCCTAAATGTGTGTTTCAAATGTGAATCAAACCACACATTTATTAAATTTTGTCTCGTACTTACTTTATTTAGTTAGTTTGTAAAGACAAATGGAAAATAAAAGGTAACGAAAATTGAAAAAAATATATCATGCACAGATGTTTTCAGTATATCATTTGCTTGCGTTGAGATATGCTTATCTTCTAATGCATGTCTATGAATTGCCCATTACTGTTGCCATGGTAACCATACAGGCATAAAATATTTATTATTATTCAAGAGCAACAGTCTCATCCAAAAAATATCAATTGCAACTTTTCATCCACCATACGGTAAATTTACAAATCATATAGAATTTTGAAATCTCCTAACGTGTGGAAACAAAACTTTTAACTAACGGAGATGACATCTGATATAATTCTTACTTACGTAAAATTATTAATTAGTAATGTTTAAGGAAATATTGTGCACATATATTTAAGATACCTTAATTATCATAAATATGAAATTTTGATAGCCACAAAGTAAATATAAAATTCAGTTGCTTTCTTGTTTTTTAAAAATTTATGTAGTTACAAAAAAAATAAATAATAATAATAATTATATATTAATTTATTAGTAAGAACCATACAAAATAAAAGAAAGATAATAATTGATGAAGAATTTCATTTTTTCATAATTTAGCTTATGATGTATCCTTATATTTAACTTATTATTAAATTTTTATCATTAATCATATAATAGATCACATGATAAAAATTAAATAAATTTTGACTTTTTTAAAATCAAAACTGATTAAATTATTTAATATTCTTTTAATTATAAGAGAAATAAATTATAAATAAGAGAAATTGCGTTACTTAATGATATATATTTTTCAAATTTTATTATTTGGTCTAATTTATTAATATTCTTAAATTAATATTTTACTATCATTAAAATATTTAATGAATATTTATTTGATAGTTGGGTAAAAATAAATAATTCTTGCTAATGTATACCAAGCAATATTTATTTCTTATTTCGTTACTTACTTAAAATTTTTTCTAAGAAATATAGAAGAAATAACCATAAAAACTAAGAGTAGAATTTTTAAGTTTAAATAAAAACAGAGCTGTAATTAAGAACATTTTCACTTAATCAATTTTCTTAAATATTAAATTTTAATTAAGACATAATGTTTTATTTGGAATATAGTTATTTATGTTGAAAATTCATTTTTATTCTGTACAAGTATAATACCAATTATTTAAAAAACACGTATCCAACTTTAATATTTTTAGAAAAATAGTTATATCCTCACTCCAATTTATATATAGAAATACATATAACATAATTTTTTAATGTTCAATGCATTTTACGATAGAAAATAAAATGGATGCATTAAAAATGTTATAATTTATGATTTTCAATACTTTTATTTTGTTTCATTTCATGCATAAAGTAATTGTTGCACATTCAAACGAGGAGAGAAATATTAGTCCAATATGAGACCCATCACATAAAAGAAACAATATCTCATACTTTACTTTTAGGAATTTCGATAACTGTAACCATACGAAATGTGCTTTTCAGCGTGAACTTATCGAGCATAAATATTTATCACGCCTTTAAGGCATACAAAAATCAACCTGCGAGTGTGTATGCTTTGAGTTGACGTACGAAATCCATATATTTTATTCAATTCTGAGAAAATAGGGGCTGGATTTTATACAAGAGAGAAAAGAATATGCAGCTTTCATATAAATAACGTGTATCAAAATTTTCTTGCGATATTGTTTTACTCATTTTTATGTAGTTGCTTTGCTATGATTTGTGATTACATGGGGGTCGGTTAAATATTGACATTTATATATTTTGTAACTTTACTTTTTTCTCTTTTTTTAAAGCTTCTAGCGTAGAAATTTATTCGATCGTATTAAATGAAACTGAATTATTTTTATCTTCTTTAGTTTTCTACTTGGAAATATTTTCCACAATTCACTTTTGTGATTTTGGACTTAATCAGTTTGTGATAAAGCATTTTTTCTTGCTTTTTATGTTTTCTCCTTTTTAATAATCATGTTGTCAGAATTATTGAATTATTTATAAAAAAAATTGAAATTTTAAATAAAAGGATTTACATTTTATTCAATAAATAATGTTTTTTCTACAGTTCTAAATTGTATTTTCCTAATCAATGGAAAGCACAATATATTACGAATTATTTTTTCCTTAACATTATTTTTTATCAATAATAAAAAAAATAAAAAAACCATATTTCTATACTCAAAATTGTTTAATATTTAAGATATTTAAATGGATACTTTCCTAATTTAAAAATGTCATGTAATATTGTTTGGAAAATCAATCATGTTTAATATTTAGAAAAGACATAAACGTTTTTGTAAATTTTATTTTCTTGTGTACAAGATCATTTCATTTATTCTATATACGTTAAAATATTCTATACGTTAAATATTCTTTACGTTATTAAAAATATTTTTCACATTAAAATATTCTTTAATTCAAATGTGTTCATGTGCAATGTATTCAAATTACATTTTAATAATTGAATATAAATACAATTGTAAAGCTAAATTATATTCAATTTTTTTTTAAATATGAAATTAATAAGTTAGACACAAGTAGATCCATTAGCATCTAGTCATGTTTAAAAATTTTACATCAAATTATTTTATAATATAAAATCAATCATGTTGTTTAATGTTTAGAAAATTAAAAAATAGTCATAAATGTTGCAGTTACTAATATATTAAAGGGTTATAATTATTTCTTGTATCACAAAACATTTTATAATACAAATGTATCGATTCAAATGCAATGATAATAATTATTTCTTTCAAATAAATGAAATGAATTCTTATCAATAAAACTTTTATTCATTCTTCAACATTCATTTCAGCTATTTAAGGACAAATATATAATGCAGAGAGTTAAATATAAGATATGTAATATATAAGAGATATGTAGTATGATATAATATGTAAGATGAGTTAATTAAAGTTGTGTATTATAGGAAATGAAACGGGAAAAACTCCTACAGCTGCCTTGATTTTGTAGGAAATTAATCTTCAACATTTACTTGTTTAACAGTGGTAGGATTCTCGAAATAAAGAATTTTTTGACAAATAACTCACTCTTAGACTAACAAAATGCTTGATAATAATAAACATAAATCACATGTATAAGATAATCTTTTCATGGTGTAATCAAAGCTATTAAATAATTCATATATATGTATATTAGGTTGGGGGAAAAGAAATCCATTATTTTTACGTGAAATTTATGTAACTTCTTTTGGATTCCCTTTGTAAAAGGTTTAAAACAGCTTTCATGTAGATTTTTAGGTCTTGCACGTTACGACTGCTGACATGCGGTTAACTTCGATCATTTTTGATATTTTATAGACATTTTCGACGATGCTGTATCCACATGCGAGGTGCATCTCTATTATCAAAAATACCCGAATGGAATCGACGAAACAAAAATAGTACGTAACTGGTTGTTACAGTCTTATATAAAAATAAAAATAAATAATATAATATATTCAATAAAAATAAAAATAAATTATTTTTCAGAATAAATCTTGATAAAACAATTTAATCTTTAAATAAAAGCATAATTTCACATAATCATTAAAATTCTAACATAATCTAAATTTTATCTTAACTAATAAGTGAACTATACAGAATTTAGCAATTAATTAATTAAACAAATACAGCCTGCAATAAAAGCAATTCAGATTAAGAAATAATTTTTCGCAGGATATATCTTTCTGCTAAAAAAAATATCTAATCTGCAAAGATAATTTAATTTTATCAACGTATTTTAATAGCTTTTTCTTTCTTTTGAAAAATGTTATCCTTTATTTCGAAATTAGTTTCGTAATAAGATTAAAATTAAAATGATTTTAATTGAAAGTGTAATGTGTTATTTTTTAAAGTCACTGATTGCGATTCTTAGGAATTAAGAATTTTAATTACTTTTCGATTAAATAATAAAGACTATTCATTTCACACACACACACACATCTAAGTCTATCAAAAACACAAACTTCTATTAAATGAAATATATTTTATTTTTCACTTACATTTTGTCACTGTATTCTGGAACAATGCTTCATTTCATTCTTTTTTTATTTTAAAGTGAATTAAAATATGACAATAAATTTTCTTATGCTTTTCATTTTAAAATAGGATAGATTTTTATGTACTTTTTAAAGAACGTAGATCATTTCTTATTTAAACTCTAAAAAATAACAATGTATATATTGGATAGGAGAAGAAAAAATCCATTATTTTCATATGATTTTTTAAGATTTTAGATAATATATTTTATATTTTCTTTTATGAAAATGATGTAAACTGCTTCATGGTCGATCTTCATTTCATAGGAAATGCTAAGACTGTTAACATATATGTTCATTTAAGCCATTTATTTGTATGATCTTATCGATATTTTAGATGGCCGGATTACTTGTGCATATGTAACATCAAAAATGATTACGTGTAATTAACGAAATTAAAACTGCACGTAATTGGCTATTACATTACGGAGAATATTAAAACCATTTCCAATCCTAGCGTTCCACCTTGCATATTTGCCTTTATCCAAGAAAAACTGCAAAATGCACCGAATTTTCTTTTGCTGACTTTCAATTTTAAGTCTCTCTAACAAGTTAATGAAACAAGTTAAAAACCTTAAAAGAATTTGTTAGTGTGAATAGTTATCTTTTTACAACCAGCATAAATTTGAAATGGTTCGATTGATATTTTTACGAAATATAATTCTCTACAGTCATCTATTGAAAAATAAAGGAATTGTTTTCTACAACATAATATTATTTTAAATCTTTGCTTTCTCTGAATATCAAAATAAAATCAGGTGATAATTAATATAGTTTTTATTATATTAGTTATCGTCTTATATTTATAATCATTTGATTTATTTTACAATGAAACGATAATATAAAAATCAACGATACAACTTTCATTAACTTCCAACAATGATATTTTTATCTGGAATAAAAGCGAATCTCAGCTGTGAGCGTGTGTATAATTAATATTCCTTTCCTAACGTTTCTTACTCACTTCATGCATCTTTATGAAAAATATTATTTTATCGCTCAAGACGAGATCAAATTGCTGAAACCCTGTTTCCCTAAATCTTAGAAAACGTCTGTCATGTGGTAAATGATGCAATGAGGTTAACGACAGATCGCTTCCGCACGTGCCTCTTGAAATGTAAAACGCGGGTGTCAAAGCGAGGAAAAGAATACATGATGTATCTTGACTAGCCTTTTATTTTGAGTGACAAGTCTTTTCACCTGAGGGCAAAAGAAAAACACGCGAATATACTGGACGTGCATGTCCTCATGTAATCACTCACAACTTTGCTCTTTATGAAAATCTCAACCAGGATTGGTTAAGACATGTTTTTGAATGAAATCGTATATATATATATATATATATATATATATATATATTATTCAAAAATATATCTCATATATATATATATATATATATATATATATATATATATAGAAAAGCATATTTTAAAATGTATATAAAAAAATTTAGCATTTATGATTAATTTATATCTATAATAATTAATAGTTATTTAAGTAAAAAAATTGTTATAAAGTTTTTTTTAAAGTTTGCTCTCGGCAGTAGCATATAATTAAGCCAAAGAAACCAAAAAAATGGAAGAGGAGCAATAAAAATAAATTCATTACTCCTCTTCTAGTATCGATGATGTCCCCTCAATACAATGTAGCAATGAAAAGGACAAAAATATAGTTTTTCCAGCGTAAAAAGGGGATTATTGGTGTGAAAGGTTATCTATGAAAGTGGGTGCTTGTGAGTTTATCAATGTTTTACGTTTTCTTAGAAGGAAAAAATATTAACCATTATCTATTAAAAAAAACTAACTGTAGACTGCTTAATAAATGTCACTATTGCTTTACATGAATGAATAGTAATGTGTTATACTATTAGAGCTGCATGAGATCAAGTAAAGGAGTTTGTAATGAGGGAGATGGAGAGAGAAAAATAAAAAATAAAAAAAATCATCTATGCCATTCTGATTGAAGTAAGAAAATTTATTTGCAAAATGGAAATATTTAAGCTTTTGTTAATTATTCTGGATAGATATTCGTATAAAATACAAAGTCACCAAAGATTGTAAATATAATGAACATGTCATGAGGATTAGCATGTTAGTCTTCAATGCTTCTTAATGTTAGTTTTAAAAAAAGCTAATATCAAAATAAAATGTTGCAGAATTTGTTGTTTTAAAATTTTGCTTTTCTGGTTTTGTAAAATTAAATCAAAAATTTGGAGCATTCATTGATTAGAAAATATATTAGAATTTAAAAACAATTTCTCAACTAAGAAGAAATATAAGATAAAATCTAATGGAAAACCAGTTTAAATTTAATTATATTCATTAACTGAACTCATGTATAAGAATGAAAAGTGTAAAATTTGATTTGATTTGACTTATTTAAATTAATTCCTTCACAGAAATGTTTCTTTTAGTCATATGGAAATGTTTTATTCGTTTGTTTACACTTAAAAATGTTTTGTAATATACTGTGAAATTCAATTGTAATTAAAAATAGTATTTAATTAAGGCAGTGACAGTAAAAACATATTTAATTTTTTTAAGCACAGATTTTATTACTAGCTTTAGATATACAATAAATCATTAAAAATGATTCACAATAAAAACCAAAAAGAGAAAAGGAATCAGAAATAATTAATTGATTTTATAATTTGAGTTATGAATACATTCAATTTATGAAGATTACAAGTTTTTAGAAAAATATACTTTTGCTGCCTTAGAACTTGAGCATTTAAATGCGACCCAAATCTTAATTAATTCAATAAGTGGAATTCTTTAATATTATTTCGAAATATTAAAATCTGGCATTGTAGTTTTCGAACATTTTAAATTACTTATAATTAGGAGTTTAAAAACTGACCTGATTAGTAATCGTCTGCCGGCATAAGCTCATTTCAATAATCCTACTGCAGAGGAAAGTGTATCTAATTTTCATTTCCCCTTTTACCCCATCAGCATCAGCACATAAACAGCTAATCCCATCTCTTACGCTTTCGTGGAAACACCTAAGCAGACGATTCTTCGTTAGCAACCGATCGAATCTTTCTGGGTAATTAGCAAGACTTTAACGAGGCTCTGCTTTTAACGAAACGAAAGCAATTAATAGTGAAAACTAGAAAATTTCCTTTTCGAGTTCTTCGCCGAATCATTCGGAATAAAAGAAATACCCGATTTTTCCCCGAGTCCTGAAAAGATAGGAGGCTTTAGAAAACGAGTCAAAAACCAAACGATCAATCGTTTCGTTAAGAGCGTACAAAAATATGAAAGAAAAGCACCCTTGATTGCTCAAGAGAGAGACTTGTTAAAATATCAGAAGGAAATACTTCTTAGTGGGTTATTCAATCGAAAAATCCTTGCTGCACTTGTTAAATGTGGGGTACATACCATTTTTTTTTTTTAAATTTCCTTTCACGATATTACAGAAAGACTTTTAAATGGAATTTTTCTCTGATAGTAACAATGGTGAAACGTGACACATCATTTTAGAAAGTAAATTAAAACTTAAAGATTCCCTGCTTGTGGTTCCATGAAAAGCTTAAAGTAAATGAGGAGTTTTGATATAATTTTAAAAGACGAGTGCTTTGATAATTTAAAATATTGTAAATATTTATAAGTAAAACTTGAAATTTGATGTTAATAAACAACATGCAAATTTTTGTATACTATATATCAGGAGTTTTTTTTATTGGTATTTTAATTATCTATCAGCAAAAATAAAAATAAATAAGCATAATTATAGAAAACAAATATAAAAATAAAATTCTTGAAAAAAATTGTTTTATTATTTAAAAATGAAAACCTTATATGCGTTGAAATTAAAAACTCATTTTAAAAAAGAATACACAATGTTTGTAAATCCGCACGAATCAAATGCACCAGTAATTTTACTTATTCTCTATAATTATTCTTTAATTGTTTGCTTGAGAATTTTTATTAATTTCATATTTTTTTACACACAAGTACATTTATTTTGTACATTTAAATTTCAGAAAAAAATGTCTGAACAAATTAGTTTCTACATATAACATTTTTATTACCATTAAAAATACGTAATTAAGCGAATTAAAGAATGGGTAGATATTTTTTGAACAATCAACTCTTTACTTTACCTCGGATTTTAATTATACTCCATTTTTCTCATGCCAAGTGGTTGGAGAAATAAAACTACGTCAACACTTTTTATTGCTATTTTTAATTGCTCATTAACTAATTTCTACAATCATAATATCTTTCGAAGTTTTAGTTTCAAAGGATTCAGTATTTTAATGCTTAAAATTACTTTTTATAATTATAAGTGTGTCTTAAGTACCAAGAAGCAGCAATTTTGTATGCTTTTTATAGTTTTGGAATATATACTTATTTTTAAACTTTTTCTCCTTAAATATTGATTTATAATACAATTAAATAATTTAAATTGTAGAAAGTTTAATTAGTTTTTCCTAATAAATCTTCTAAAAATATCTGTTATTGCCAATTGAAATTACCAAATGAATTTCGACTTGTGAATCCTTTTTTCTATTAAAAATATTTCTAAAGATTTAAAATTTTAAACTATTTTTCATTAATTATAATTTTGTCTTTAATACTTTGATAGAATAATTTTAAATATTCTTTTCTGTATGCATAGTTTGATTTTTATTTTTTAGTCAAGTATGTTAATTTTTAAAATAATTACACAATTCAACAATACTTAGTCATAAATCACTCAAATATTCTGGAAATTTTTTTAATTTATATTTTCCTCCAATAGATTCTTCATAAATATCAGTAATATCTATTTTAATTTTGAAATAAAATTCACAGTTTGAAAATTTTATGCTGCGAGAACTTTTAAAGTTTCTAGTGCTTCAACGTTTAAAATTATTTCGTATTAGAACGTTTTAAATTCTATGAGGGAATGATTTCAAATGTTTACTTTATAAGTGTAAATTATGGCTTTTTAAGCATTTTCCCACCTAGATATTATTAAATCGATTAAATATTCAAATTAAGAAATTTTAAATGATCTAAATATTCTCAAAAATTTACTAATGCATATTTTCCGAGATTATCTGAAATTGGCTTCGATTGCTGATTCAAATTTCCAAATAAAGTTTGATTTACAAGTCATCTTTCCAACTCGGGAAATTTCTAAGGATTGGACTACTTAATGTTTAAAATTATTTCTCATAACTATATTTTAAATAGCATAAAGGAATAGTTTCACAAATGCATTTTCTATGTCTTTCTTAAACATTTTCTTCTTGAACTCTCAAGACAATTTAATATTTCAAACTGAGGGATTATAAATAGTCCGAATATTCTCGAAAGTTTACTAATGCATATTTTCCCAAACAGATTCCCTGAAAATAACGCTGATTCGAATTTCCAAATGAGGTTCGATTTGCAAATCGTTCTTTGCATTGGAAAGATTTCTAAGGACTCTGGTATAATGAAACATTGCCTCATAATTTGAGGCGGCGCGTCCTAGGATTCCTGTAGACCTGGCGAAAACAGCTCAAGATAATACCGCCCATTCATTCATTTCCTAAAGAATGGAACGAGAGATAGAGAAGAATATATCGTAATAGTAATCAATAGCGGAAACTCGCATGCACTCCAGTCTCTTTAACTCCGTAGTAAAACAATGGAGACCGCACGCAGTCCTGGTCGTCATAGCAACCATAAATCAATGGGGGTGAAACGTTGCTTCTTTGTGTGTGTGTGAAATGCCACAAACCGTCAAATAGTAGATACTGCGTACCGGTATTTTGTCTTGTCTCCTTTCTTCTTTTTTTTCCACCTACAGCAAGAAAGGTAAAAAAGAGATTGCTGGAGGGATTTATTGGCTTTCTCTGGATTTTTTAGGTCAAAACCTCTGCCAGAGGTGCTTAAATAAGATTCTTTGAAGCTGTCTAAATAAATAATATTAAATGGAATTTTTGTATGTGGCATTTAATATTGCGTTTTTAGTATTTAAATTTAATGCAATACATACTAAATTTGCATTTTAAGAAATATTAATGAAATATAATTAAGTTTATCATTTAAATTTAAAAATTCGTTAAATGTTAAAAATGCAATACTTAGCAATGTATTTTTCTCAAATTAAATTTTTATGTATCCTGTTTTAATTTCAAGTTTTAAGATTCCTTTCGTTGTAATTGTATAAGTAACAATAAATGGCTATAACTAAAACTAATAAATAGGTTTTTTACTCATATAATTTTTTCATCATAAAAAAAATCAGCAATTTGAACAATAAATAGGTCATTCACTTATTTTATATTAAATTTTATAATAACTTGGATCTTATTATAGAAACTGGGAGTAAGAATCAGTTGCTGATATCATAACTGTATCGGATGCACATTTTATGTTACATAAAAATAAAATAAAAGTAAATTCATGTTGTGATTCGTTTTTGTTTTTCAGAAGAAACCAATAATTAGAACAACATGATGGCATAAAGTAAATAAAAATATTAAATAAAATTTACTCAAAGAAATTAACTAAAATTTAGACCTGGAAATTAAACGTTCAATTGCTAATTTAAAGTTGAATTTTAAATGTTAAGCTATAAAAAATTACCTTCACTTACATATATCATCAAAGAAATAAAAATAAATTTTATTTTATGAAATAAGGGACTAGCATCAGTTTAATAAATTGTTTGATATCAAAATCCCGGTTAAAATATAATAATTTATGAACCGTAGCAATAATTATAATTGCAATATTAATGGAAAAGATTAGAAATATTTTAGAGTCACACATTTCATATAATTTTAAGTAAAAATTGAGAGTACAATTAAAATTTAATACATTAAAATTAAATGTAAATGAGTGCAGATATGTAAAAATATTAAATCTTTTAACTGAATGTTATGTTAAATAAAAATTTAAATTCAGATACTAACTCTAGTCTAGAATTTTAAATGTCTAGAATTTTAATTTCCCTCTCTTTTGACCATCATTATTAGTTCGGCTGCATATTAAAAGTTCTCTTCGGTGCTTTATTTTGAAATAACCTTAAGAAATATATAATAAAAATATTTCATATTTTTAATTTCTAAAAACTAACAGCAACTATGAAGTTTAAATTATAATCATCACATTCTATTTGAGATTAAAAACTAGTTATAACCAATAGGAAGATGAAATTTTTGTAATTAAATTTACCAAAAGAACATTCTACTAATTCAAACTCAAAATTTTAAATCTGATTATTTATAGGTACACCTATCACAAATATTTCAGAAAAGTAATTTTTTTGTTTTGCATATTAAGTAGCTTCTTTTCGTTATTCCAGATACGTAAATTTTACTATTGCAAAAAAGATTTTATTATAAAAATTATTACTCTTTATTTTTTAATTTAAAGAAACCAAAACTAAAATAAAATTCCAACAAAAACAAAAACCCTGTACCATCTTGAGACATTTAGCCATGAATAGAAGAGATTAATTAAAAGTTTTCAAAAATGTTCAATTTTTGTAGTGTCTTGAAATAAATAAAGAGGTGGCTAAGAAAAATTTCATAAAATAAAAATTAAAGTAGTGGCAAAAAATAAATTGATAAAATAAAAAATTATGAAAAAAATAAGTTTTTTTTTTCTTATGCCTATTAAATTCCTAGGTAGTTTTTACAAAGTTTCTAATTGAATCATGAAAGCTTTCAAATTAAAAAACTGGTTATACTAGTGAAAAATGAATATATTTTACAAAAGATAAAGAAAAATTATTTTTAATGAAAAAAATATATTTAAAAATAAAAATATTTAATTTCTAAGTCTTTACACATTTTCTTAACTTAAAAAAATGAAGTCGAAGCAAAGTTAAAAATATTCTAAGCAGCACGAATATATTCCTTTTGATTATATATATATATATATATATATATATATATATATATATATATATATAATTTACTAATAAATTGTAAAATTTAAAATAAATTACTACTAAAACACAAATAAATTTGTAAATATATTTGAAAAAATTTTTAATTTCCATCCCTTTTTAAAAACATTTCTACTCGAAATATAACCAAAACATCTAAACTGATCATTTAAATTAGTGAAAAGAAAAATATTTGCAAATTTATTTTAAAAAATATCCTTTTATTTCTTGAAACATGATTATGCTTCAAGAACTGAAAGTATATTTTTGATATTTCATGTTTAAGAACTAAAATCCTGACGATTGCCTTCTGTGGTTTAATACATAAAACTTTCTTTTTTTTTATTTTTATTAAAGAAAATTGTAGAAATTTTGTGTTTTTATGTTGAATCTGCATATTTTTTTTAAATTTTGCAGTTTTGTATAGTTTTAAAAAAATATTAAAATGATGAAATTTTAATAATACGAAAATATTCTTTCTGTATTCTTCTTTCAGTTCTGACTGCTTTTTCAATTCTAAAGAGTGTAGTTTGTAGCCCAGCCCGAAAAAGCAATTTTTCTCCATCATAGCTTTTTTTCTACTTTTTGCATTTTGTACCCGTTATCAGAATCGGGAGAAAACTATTTACTCACAAATGTGGGAAGATAACGAATTTTCGTTTCGTCGAATGGCAACAGAAAAAATTCGATCTTTTTTTTTTTTTTTTTTTTTTTAAGTTTCACCCATCATTTTTTCTTCTTTTTTTTTTGGAATCTTATCGCAAAGCGAGCTTTTCTATTGTTTTAAGTTAGAGCGAAATGGTAGATAAACGTTCATACATTTTTGTCTCTTTATACGCAGGATACCTACGTAGGTATATCTTTTCCATTTCTTGTTTGTGGTAAAAAAAATTGTAAAAAGATGGAGGTAAATTTTCTGGTAGAGTTATGATTGTACAGAATCAAAATGATTTTTTTTTCAGTCTTTCCTTTTATACTTTCTTTGAGGTTTTAAAAAATTTTTTTTCACTTCAATTTTTTTGAGAAAATTTTTACTTTTTATTTTGTTCTTTACTTTACTTTTTATATTGTTTCTTTCTCTTTTTTTCTTCATTGCGTTTTTGATTATAACAAAGATAAAAATGTTTAGCAAGAAATTTTAAGTAAACAACAAGCCAAAAAATATGCTTCAGCTTATAGATACTTTGAAGTGAATCAGTACCCATTTTTAAATTATAAATACTAAAACGCATGCTTATCTTTAGTTTTTTGCATACAGTGTTTGCTAAATGTGAGGTTGCCGCATCAGCATATTTCCCTGTACCTAACCCAGAGTTGAGCTCTACCGGTTAGATGGAAGCAACAGGGATGGAGTCTATCATTTAGCAGACACCAAGTAGAAAACCCCCAATACTTGAGCATCTACCCCCAGAGATATTATTTTATATGGAATACATTGAAATTAAAACTGATTTAACATAGTTAACTCACATTTAATAAAAATGACGGATCATTGGCTTCACCGAGATTTGAACTTAGCACTTTCTGATAATTAGAAGTATGCCCTAACCAACCAGGCCACCACAAACACCTCGCTAATAACGAGATGGGTGTAGTAACTTGGTGGGAGAAGGAGTCATTCTTGTGTTCGGAAGGTAGTGGATTTGTAACCTAAACTCGTGTAAAGCCATTATGCAGACATTCGTTGGTCCCAATGTCCCTAAATATGTGGTGCGATATGAAGATTATGGTAATATCACAGTATCAATTGTAAATTGCTTTATGAAAGTTTTTCATGCGAAACTTTATAAAATAACTGAATTGTATAAAATATCCAGTGCTTTAATTTACAAGTCAAAAATAATTAATTTAAAATAGCAAGGAACTTACAATTCATTTATCATTTTACTTTAAAAAACATTAGGACTTCAACCAAAAATGTGCAGGACAGAAATTAAGATTACAGTTTGACTTATATAGCTAAAGTGTTGTAAATCGCATCAACAATTTTGATCCACGTTTGGGACAACATTTCGAAGTTTACTAGTCGCAATATATTTTAAGTTGTCTGTTGTCCTTAATGATAACAGGTGATGATAAAAAAGGTATTCTTCTACTGGAAAAACTGATTGTAGAAGAACTCAAAGTATTTGTGGAATACATCTAAGAGTTTTTGTTTTATTGTAGAAAAGCAATAAAATAAAGAGGGTCTCATATGTGTGGCAATCAATCAGAATTTTCTCATGAGAAATGCTGATTATTGATGCAAAAACAAATAAAATCAGTGATTCCAACAAGATACATTGCTCATAAATCTAGAATTAAAAAAAACTTACAAACATCTTTCTAGCAGGTTTGAATGTGATTCTTTTTGAAGATAATCGGTTTCTTTTTGGTGAATTATCATAATTAATAGACTGTTGAATTCAAGATCTTTTAAGTAAATTTTACCGTTTTCTCAATCTTCTATGTATCTATATAATGGTAGTGTATATCTGGACTCTCTTTCTATCCACGACAATTCTACATTTATTACTACAATGAGTGTCCTATTATCTCAGTATTACTATAGTGAGCATTCATAAGAATGAAATTATTCAACCTTGATTGCCTTATAAAGCTTTGTCAGCAATTGTGAAAAAATAATTTCTTTAACTTTATGTCACTTCAGCCAGAGATATTTGTTAACACATATAATCGGCTTGTATGACTCCACAACTTTGTCACACAAAGTTACGTAAATCAACCTTGATGAATAAGCTCTTTTTATTAACATTAAAATGGACAAGCATTTATAACCCTATTTTCACTCTTAGAATCTCCTCAGTGCCAACAGCAATAGAATGTCTTGGTTCAATCTCTGTCATATTGTTAATCAGCAAAAATTATATGTTATTCTTCTACATTTTCATCTGTTGGTGTGGCTACTTGAAGTTTTCTGGGTTTCCTCTTTTATCACTTGTTAATACGAATCACAGTCTGAGAAATGTTCCCCTGGTTCCCATTAAGAAGTGAATGCATAAATTATTTTTAATGATTTTCAGAGTTGCTGCTTTATCTACAATGTGATATCAAAACTTTTTTCAACATGTGAAACACTCGGGGCTGTCTGAGAATGAATAGAATGTTGAATTTTTTTTTATCAATCATACCTTTTAAATTAAGAATCTCAATATTTTATTTATTTTGAATGATTCTGTTCAATTGCTTCAATTACTCTTGTGTTTAATATCGTAAAATTTAGAACAAAAAGTAGAATCGAATATTGGCATTCAAAGAAAGATGAAAGATTTATTTTTTAGTTTTAACATACCACAGCTGTCCCAGTTGTGTGATATGAAAGTTTATAATATGAATGTCTTTGGTAATCATCTGTAAATCACTTCAAACAATTCGTCGTCTATTCTGTTAATTGTAGGATAATTTTGTAGTTAAAATTATCAATAATTGATTGCTGTTACGCAACAACTTATTGGATTCATTACAATCGTAAGATCTTAATTTGTAGCTTAATGCAATCGAGGATGAATGTGACACCGATATTGTTTTACTTCTGCTGTTAAATCCAAAGCTTTCCTTCTTTCATCGGCATTCATGAACAAAGCCATTAACATTCATTAACAATGGCTTTTGTAGTGTCTCTTTCACAGCCGCCGGCTTATCTAACGTCTCTTTCTTGCTCTTACACAGTACAAGCTACAATTGATAAACGTTTCGCTTAAGCTTCTTAGCTAGAAATAAGAACATTTACGTAACGGTATTCATTACAGACTCTGTATATCCAGTATTAGATTCTGATTCCTTTAATAGTATAATCTATGGCATTAATATTTAAAACACAGAAATTTATTGCTTATGCTGAAAGTAATTAAAGCCCATTTAATTGGATATTAACACATTTTGATCTTGTTAATTGGCTGACAGTTATGTTAGCGATTATTAGTATTATGAGCTGTTTTGTCATTCTTTCATTAAAAGAGCGAATATTTTTTCTGATTTCAAAGATTAACATTTTGTTTCTCAGAAAACACGAGAAATTAATTTAAATCATGATGCAAATCTATTCAGACATTAAGCTTCAGAAATAAATAAGTTTTGAAAATTTTTATTATATCTAGTATGCTACGTTTGATATGTTTCCAAAATGTGTTTAATTTTAAAATAATTATTATTATTACAAATACATAAATTTCTTTGGAAAACTTTGTTTTTAATGGGGAAATATATATAATTAAAACATACTTTTTTGTATACTTAAAAAAGTTGCAAAACACTTTTGCTTATAGTTAAGTCATTATTAAAAAAAATATATTTGAACTTGTTTATTTTGATTTCAACCTTTTGTTTAAATGCAGATTTTTAGTTTACGTTTAATAGAATTCTATTACCATCTAAGTTAAGCTTTAGTAAATGTTTTTCTTGGCCACTAACCCTGACTAGTAGTCATCTTGCCTGACTGTAGATAGGGAGGTCCTGGGTTCGAGTGGGAATGTGTTTTCTTTCTCTCATTTTACTTATATGAACGGCTACTTAGCCTATAAACGGGTACCTATGGGATGTGTGTACTAAGGAAATCAGACTCCATACCAAATTATGGTTGAGTTGGAATAGTGGAGCAGGCACTCGACAAAAAATTTTTTTCTTTTAAGATAATAATGAAATATGTTTATTAATCAATATAATTTGAAATAATCATTCAAAATTATTTATCTTGTTAATAATTGAAACATTTAACTCAATTTTCCTTAGTTATTCAGCAGAATTTCCCAATACACATCTTTAAATGGTATTAATAGAATCGTCTAAAATATGCAAAATTCATATTCATAGATATTGCTCCATTCTTTTTTTTCTATTTAAATGCAATGTAATTACAAATCTAAAAGCATTCAAGTAGTTGCACTATAGTGTAATAAAAATAACCAAACACAAACACCCCATAAAAATTCTATGTTCCTAAAAGAACACCACTTTTTCACGTCTTTTTCATTTACCCGGAAAACATTTTTACCAATAAAATTCTTACCAAATCAGTTTTCCATCTGAAATTATCCAGTAAAAGGAAAGAAGACTAAGAAAAATATTCCAACTTTTTTTTCCTTTTATGGACAAGCTTTTCAGAGTCATGGCCATTCCCTTTGTCTTTTTTTTTATTATTATTCTCTCTCTTTTTTACACCTGCCCCCGGGCTCAAGCCATCTCCGCCATCATTTCCTGTGGGATGTAGGAAGATGTCATATTTTCTCCTGATGACAAGAACTTCGTATAAAATCTCAGGCTTCCTCTTACTTTCCAAAACTTGACATTATGTTTGTAAGAAGATCACACCCTGCTTCTCGAGTCCTCCTCTGCCCAATAATGTTATCTTTTGGAGGGTGGATGCCTTGGAAAGTTGATTTCTTTTTAGAAGAACGCAATGTGTGCGGAACTAGCTTGTTTGGCAGTGCTGAGGACGTCATATTTACTTTATGTGTTCTGATGTTAAGGCAAAAAAGAAATATTTTTATTTTGGTAACTTGCTCACTCCTTTCGTGTTGGAGAGGGATTCGATTCCCCGTAGGATAACCGCCCAAGAAAATTTATACAGAAGTACTTTAATTATATGCAGAATCTTAATTCAAAAAATAAATCGAAAGATGAAAATCTTAAAACTCTTTATTCCAAAATCTTAGTTAACTCTGTAGTTGAAAGTCAATGTAATGATATTAAGGTTCCAATTTAATATAATATTATTCCGAGTTTTACTAGAAATATAAATTAAAAACAATACAACATATTAAACCATTTTAAAAATAATCATAGTAAATAAAATATTTCTTGTCAATGTAACTATATAATGATGGTTGTCTCTCAATTTAACTACTTCATCATATATATATATATATATATATATATATATATATATATATATATATATGAATACTGTGAAGAGAAATATAATGTAAGGTGACAGTTTATGCTTATGACATATAATTTTATTTCAGGAAATTTCAATACAGTAAAATTTCAATACATTTAAAGTTATCAATACAATTTTAAAGTACTTGATAAAATAATCTTAGCGAACTTAATAATATAACTGTTCTGAGACACTATATTTAATAACCATTTGGCACATTCACAACTGATAACAATTGTGATTAATTTTTCTAAAGATAAACATATTTCAAGGAAATTTTGGAATGTTTTCAAGAATTATTACTTTTCAAATAACTACTTAACTAGTATATCTTGCTAGTTAACGTAGAATCGATTTCCAATGAATAAATGAAAGCAAAAATTTCTTTTTGCTGAGTATTTTCATTAAACGTGACTATTTTTGGAAAAATGCTCCTATAAGGTATAAGTTGTTTTACAATAATAAGAATTGATTTTACTTAAACGGCGTGAAGAAAAGCGAATATAAGTGTTCTGTCAAGAGCCGTTGACTATAACTCATCTCAGTATTAGTAGAGGGATTATTTTTTGTGTTAAGTATAGTAATTAGTATATAAGATCAATA
>JAPDSC010056636.1:0-26866 GCA_026290005.1 Latrodectus geometricus | reverse complement strand
CCAAACAACTAAGCCTTGTCCATAAATTAGTTTAAAATCATTTGCACGAAGCAAATCCGAAACATGTTAAATAGTCTTAGAAAAATATTGGATTTATTTTACCCCAACCTATTATTAATTGATTTTCATTTGTTTTATAAGCATGATTATATTTCCGTTATACCACTGTATATTTAATTTTTTAGAAATTTGCATATTATATAATCAAAATAAATTATATGCGCATATAAATTTTTATTTCGACTATTACATTTTAAAAATCGAAATAATTCCTAAAGATACTCTACAAACATTTATTCATAATCCTAAAAAGAATTAGATCTGTATTGCTTATAAATTATTCTTAAAAATAACTAAAGAAACATTTAAGACGATACTAACAAATAAAATGTTGTAGATAAAAATCAAGAAAAACTGCCAAAAGTTTAGCAAAAAGGGATTTAAAAAAATACGTTCTTTGGGCAATCTATATAAAAAAGTAACTACTTTAACAAGTTATCTTTAACTATTTGATTCTTATTTGATTGCCTTAACTATTTGTTTAACTATAAGGAGAAGAAAAAGGCTTGGAGCATGAGTGAAATAATTAAGAATTAAGCTTTTGAATTTTATCTTAAGTATATAGCTAAAAATAAAAAACATTTCTTAGTAATTAAATCTAAAATTTTTAAGACTTGTCTAAGAAAAGTTCTCAGTGAGAAAGATGAAGCTATATTCATTAAAAATGAATATAATCATAAAAAATATTCTTTTTACAACATATTATCCACATCATTAAAACTTTAGATACTGATATCCAAAAATAGTTTTTTTTTTATAATTTACTTTAAGAAAACTACATTAAAAAAGATTTTTTTTGTAAAATATTTTTTCTTTACTTTAACTTTTTTAATGAGCTGTTATTTTCCTATTATATTTTCTATAATAGGAAAACATTGCAACTATGTAAATTGGAGTTTCAGCCGAGAAAATTTTCAGTCTAAGGCATATCATTATTTAGTATTATAAAAGGCTATTTTATAGGATACTTACTTTTTTTAAAATGTGTTTACGTAAATTTGTGAAGTAAGTGAAACATTGCGGAATTATATAATAATGGAATAATTTCTTAATAAAATATTTTAATTTCAATAAAATTTCAATTTTATATGATAGAAATACTAAATTAAACTAAGATATAAATGAATTATGAACATAATATTTAACTATATTTGATAGTTTTATAAACACAAAGTTTCACTGAAAAATGTAAATAAATATTTTCATTGTGAAATTACGGGAATATCAATGAATGTGTATCCATTAACACCCGAAGAGTACAAGAAGTTTTAGAATTCAGGTGGCTCTCTGTAACCTAGTGGTAAGATATCATTCTTTGAAGCATGAAGTCTCGGATTCACTCTCAGTCACTGTTGAACACAATGGAAGATGAATTACGAGCTTCTGCCATTTACATGCAAATCTGTTTCCGGGTTTTCTCCTTTGCAACGTGTGAATATCAACACCTATCTATAAAAATTCCTTCCAGAATGCAATTTGCGCAATCAATTTCAAAATTCCTAATTATTGCCTTTGACTATTATGTCCTCTTCTTGGTGTCGAATGATCAGTGCATAAGCTCACCATGGCTAGTGGCAGGACACCATCTTCAGAGTAACGTTTCTCGGATCCGATTCCCGTCACTGTTGTACATTGGAAGATAGATAACTAACTTCTGTCTTCTACATGCACGTTTGTCGAGGTGGATGCTTGGGAGCTTCCCGGTGTCAAAATACATTTAGAAGTGTAATTATTTTTTGCCTTATTAGTATACAATAACATTAATTCGGCATTTATTTAAAATGAATAGTTACAATTATTTAGTTAAAGAATGAAAAAATGAATTAACAGTAAGGTGGATAAACAACAAATAATTAAATATTACAATGTATACCTAGGACTCAATAAAGTAGCGGAGATTATTACAATGCATCGTTTTTAAATCATGTAGTTATAGTGTGACTTTAGAAATTCATTTCTATTAGCTCCTAAACATTTTTTTCATATGAGTAATCAACAATTCAAATGCAAGTTTAAATTGCAAATTTTAATAATGCGCAGCTAAATGCGCAGTATGACAAATATTCTTTACTGGAATCGAAGTTTTAGCCTGAGTCAACAAACAACATTATTGGCAAACGAGGTATTGATAAAATAGTTCTTTTAAATAGATACATAGATGTATTCCAATTGGTTGTTAGCGTGTTAGCAGTTCTCCTTTATTTTAGAACTTAATGAAAAGCTAATATCTTTCACATAGGAAAATCAATCGTTAGAAAATCATTTCATCTATTCATAACCACATTTAACCTTGTCTTCATCTGAATTTGTTTTCAAAATAGCAAAATTAGCTAAGCAAATCTTATTACAGACTCGTATACATACTCTAAGATAAAATAATATCTAGTGAAACAAGGCTTCTATGATTACGTATGATTTATAACGTAAAATTGATGCAACTTCTTAGAAATTAATCAATATGTGATTAAAAATCGTGTTCTTCGAGCTATGATACAAGATAATTCAATGTGTAAATGCAATTATTTGTATATTACTAAAATGTAAAGTTATGGTTCAGTTATCATTACTTGTCTCTAGTTTTGTAATTATTTAAGTTTAATATTTAATTAGGAAATCCAGATCATAATAATTCCCCACCTTCTTTTGTGATTAAGAGAACTGTGGCTACAGCAATGAAACATAACACTACCAAAAATTTCTCTTTATACTGTTGATATTCAATAATATTAGTTCAATTATTATTTGCTTGTGTTATTTGTTTGGTTGTGTCCCTACGGTCAGTTTTTACTTAACAGTTTAATTAGGACAAGAACAATCACAGTTTAAAGCTGATTCTGAGCTAATACAAACAGCCAATCCCAATAAGGGATCTTCTGAACCGAGGCTAAAGTGGTAATCACTGGACTGCTAGCTCAGATTACCTTCTTATTACATCCACATAAATGTTAATTATAAATAATACCATCATATTTTTTCTCACTAAAGGCTGTTGAGACAAAATATTGTCAGTACGTTGAGTTTATCGTGGCCTTGTGTTAGAAAATTACTCTTCAGAGCAAAAGGTTCCGGGTTCGATACCAGTCACTGTTTAAGAATGAAAGATTGATCTTGCAGTTTTATCTTATTATTTCTGACGAAATGGGTTTTTAAGAGTCTTCTGGGTTTTCTTCCCCGTGACTTGTGAATAGGCCTCCTATCAATGAAAAACCACCTATTTATAAACAAGGCTATTTAAACAGTTAGGCGGTATATACTACATGAGGTCAAAATATTGTCACTATCAACAATGTAGCAATTCCTTACAATAACCTTAGGTTGTTAGGCAGTCCACTACTTGGTGCCAAAATATTGTCATTAACAGCAATGTAACTGTCTTACAAAGACTTTCAGCATAAGGCAGTTCACTATGTGTTTACAAAATAGTGTCACTGACAGCAATGTCTTACGACAACCTTCGGTCATTAGGCAGTCTACTAAGTGGTGTTAAAATATTATCGTTACAGAAATATGACATAATATTTTCAGACAATATTCTCCTGTTAAGTGCTGTTATAAATTATGCTTTTCAGACGTGCATTAGAGCTTGCTCCTTAATTTAGAAATCTTATTAAATTTTTAAGTAAAACTCATTATATTACCATATTTAATTATTGAATTTATTAACTGTTAGAGCAACAACTTTATTAATGATTTCACAAATCATTAATTATGAATCAATATCATTTCAATTTATATTAAATTACTTCCAATTACAAACTTCAATTATAAATCTATATACGTTTTGCTTTTACATAACAGCATTCATTGCTTACACAAAATAGTATTCTAAAAATACAAAAATAATAAAATCAAATAAAGGCCTACACTCTCTATCCTGGTTGATTTATATCTAAATGAATGAACGTGCACAAGATTTTAAAACAGAAACACCTCTCGAAAGTGCTTATTCACCTCTAGACTCTGAAGACAATATCTTCTCACTTCCATCGCTTCGACATCTAAGTGTAAAGAAAACGAAAAGAGAAAAATTTGAACAAGATGACACCGAAAAAAACGTTCATTTTTCACAACGCCAAGGAGAAGTGCATAAAAAAAATATATAGACATAAAACGAAAATTCGAAGTGGTAAATATTTAAAAACTCGTGTACTCCTCCAAACCTGAGGTGCCATTATGTTACAGCGTAAAAATTGCGTACCTGCCAAGCCTTCCCAACGAACAGAAGCACCCACGCTCTAAAAGTTATGCAAATATTTATTACTCTGCGACATGATCATGAAGGAAAACACTGCGTTTCGATAGAGTGGTAACAAAAGCACCGAGGCTCGAAATTTATTTGTTCTCGGCAATTCCACCCCTTCCTCCAAACACTTCCCCCATCTGCAGCAGCATACTATTCTTCACTGGGATGTCTCAGCAGGGGGTTCTTTCGTTTGTTATTTCCGTTTTCATTGTTCTATTTTTACTGAAATGTAAATATTTGCTTTGAATATCGCTTACGATTTTCAAATATTCATTTGTACCTCATTCCGTTTGTGTCATCGAGTAATAAATTACATTTTAATGTCGCTCTCTGATGGCCGTACTACATGTTTCAGGATCCATTTTAAGGTGCGTTTGTTGTAAACGATGCACCAAATTATCGTTTCCGGGAAAAATCGATCAGAGTATTGATAGAAAGGAGAGTAAACTAGCTACTAATTTTAAAATTAAAAAATCAGTTCTTGTTATGAATAATTAACTTTTAAAACAAGACACAACTTGTTTTTAATATTTGATAATCATATTTTGATAGTAAATCAAACACACAATCTTCGATCTCAAAATTTGTGCTCCGTCTAATAATATTGCAATTTTAATCATGTGACCAAAATGTGATTTTAGTGAACTTATCTGTTAAGTTTTGCATTTTTAGATAATGTGAGCACCTCTTTGAATTCAAAAGCAAATTGAATCATAACACAATCTGCGTAAATTTGTCTTAAACTATCATTAAATAATTTTTCCGGTGTTGTAGTCCCGATATAGTGGTTGTGATAAAATACTTCCTTTGCATGGCTTTTGTTTCACAAAATACATGTTAATATATTTTGCATAATTAAAGACCATATTATCCAATCAAAAATCCGTATCTGGATATGAATACTATTTACTATTGAATCTAAAATTCGCTATTCTCATTTTCACGCTGATTTACGAAAGCTAATGACTCAGCTATAACGATACAAACAATTACCTTGCCAGGAAACTATTCCTTGACGAATTTTAAAATATGCACTCTTCGTTCTGGGAACTTATTACGTTTGCTTCTGATAACAATATATATAAGGACATTAAAAGTTTTCAAAAATTCTGTGACTATCAAGCCCTAAAAATGGAAAAGTAGAAGCCGAGGCTTTATTAGTAAAGAATCAGAAAAGTTTGTTGAGAGCATTGTAAAATAAGATAATAATAATGGATTTGTATTTAAATGGTTGAAAATTTTATTTTAGATTTGACAATCCTGGTGGAGAATAGCAAAAAATAAAAGAAATAATTAAAAAATGTAGAAATTACTGTGTTGTAGATATTAAGATCATAAAACAGCCCAACTTTTGTATCAGATATGTTAGAGTAAAATTAACCATATATTTGGAGTAAGTGGAATTAAAAACTTTAAACTATTTTAATTATCCTTTTACATTTGCAATCGTAGAAAGTCAAGCAAACTAAATTGTCTGAGAGATATATAAGAATTATATACTATTGAAAAAGTTACCGTAATTTTCTGTATATAATCCACAGCGACGTATAATCTGCAAGACTTTTTTTCGAGAAAAATGAAAAGCGTCGCATAATCCACAGCGGCGTATAATCCGTGGCAATTTTTTTCGGTGAATAGTCTAGAATATGTACTGCTGATAACGTGGGTGTCACATAAAATAAAAAATGCTAAGTATGATTAAAAATATAATAAATTGTACAGAAAAAAGCAATCATTATGTAAAAGATCTGTCTGGATCCACCTCATCGCAAAGTCCGATAAACTTGAGATCAAAGCACGAGGTTTGATCAAGAGCGATAATATAGAAAAGATCCTTGTAAAGCTTATCGATACTTAGTTTCTAATAACTTTTAAAATGATGTTGGACATATTTAAATATATATATTTCCTTCATTAACATTTAAATGAAAGAAACTGATTATTTACAAACTGCGTATCTTACGCATTTTTCATTTATACCGTGCGTGCTTTGTTTGTTACTTCACATTAACACGTATGTCAATCATTTTTTTTTTTTTTTTTTTTTTTTTTTGCAGTTTTTAATTTAAAATCTGCTATGTAACTTAAAAAGTTTTTTCTACCATTTGATGATATACGAGTTTGACTATTTTCAAAATGATGTCAAGACAAATTGCGAAATGCAACTGTAAAATCTTTACGAGGAACCGAATTCGTTATTGAACGTAATTGGACAAAGCTAATTATAGCTTAACTCAGGTGTGTCTTGGTACCACCTGTTATTTATTTTATGAAACATAAACAGTATTTCTTTCAAAACTTTCTTGTAAGCTTTTCTGATGTAGAATGTTTTTTATCAATTATCCGCGCCTAGGCGTATAATGCGCACAACAAAATTCGGAAATTTTTTAACACATAATCCTCTGATTATGTACAAGAAAATACGGTAATCAGACTTTCATAGCTTTAATTTATGAAATATTTGGTTAAATTCACATGGAATTCAACTGTTCAAAATAAAAATATTGAGATGCGTTTTATCAACAAAGTTGTGTTAAAAAAAGTGACATCGTTGCCTTTTGTCTGCTGGTGTAAGGCTGTAGTGATAATTTAGGTAATGAAGGATCATTTCAAAGTACGTAGATGTTGTGGCCAAATCATTGAAACAGGTGCGTTTGTTTGTCACGCATTTTGGTTCCTTTCAATAAACGTATTCTTTTAGAACTTTGACAAAAGATATAAGCAAATTTAGCATCTGATGAGGATATTTAATTTAAAAATTGTTTCCCTAAATACTGATGCCTTACTGAAAATTCAGATATATAAAGTAGGGTTTTAAAATCACAGTTATGTCTCAACATTTATTTATGGCTCAAATAGTGAAAAACTCCTAAATTGCAAAAGAAAAGATCAGGAACATTTCTCTGTTCTTTATTAATAGCATCAAAACGCACATCCATGCATTATGAATATATTTACAGCACTAAGTCAAATGTACAAAGAAAACAGCTGGCACTTCACAAAATCGGCGTTTTTGAAGTAGGCGGAACTAAAACGAGATGAGCAGGGGAACATAAATGAATAAATCTATATACAAAAAAATGCCTATCCTCTCTCCTTAAAGCCATTTAGTGTTTCCCTCTAGAACCATTTCTCCGACACCCCCTCACTGTTCCGCAAAATTCTGATTTTAACAAACGAACTACTCAACTGCAGATCTTAAAGGGAAAAGAGGGCGAACAGTCCCAAAACCGACTACATCCGCCCCAATCACCAGACTTCGCTCCCCACCTCTCTTTTACACAGTAGCGTGCTAAAGTGGCGCCGCTACTTCTCTGGGTGTAGTGCTAATTTAGGGAAGGGGGCACCCTTTCAGGGTGCGTTGGCGTGGGGGTGGTGGACAAGCCCCCACTTGGGAGCGTTGGTCGATTTGTCTGCCGCGCATTTTGGTCCCTTTCGACAAATGGATTATCGATGAGGTAGTCTGTTATCTGGACTTTTCCCTCTCCGACGTTGTCCGGCTGATAGGGATGCCTTCAAGCTAATGTATTGGATTTTTGGTGATTTCAACACTACATGCACTGATGCATTCGCGCATTTGTGGTGAGGACGAATCTTCCCATTTGGATCTTCTCGCAGACTGCGGCGATCTATTTCGATCCATTAAAAACCACTCGGCTATAGGAAGCTTTGCAAGGAAGCAACCCATCATAGCTGTTGGATGTAGAATTATATAAACAGGATGGTAGTGATTTTCCACTAATCATTCTCTGAGTCCAATAAGTAAATAATGAGAAAAAAAGAAAGCAATTCACGTTTTCCTAATTCAATCTGGGTTTTTTTCTATGTATTCATAGTATGGTTTTAGATATATTCTGTAAGTATAATAGCATTATAAAGTAAAAGTTTTGAAAGCTTATCTCAGTTAATATGATTTATGATAAAATGTTATCCATATCATAATGTTTTTATGAATATATAATCTATCATACATTTAAGGTTTCAAAAATATTTATAAGTAACACATAATATAATTTATGAAAAAAGTTTATTTATCCGAGGAAATATAAGTAATAAATATTTCCTTCTTACACCATTTTTACCTAAAAAGCACAATATTTCCCTCAAACATTTTAATTTAGATACTTTTTAAAAGTATAGTTGCATAAAAGTATGTAGTGAAACTTTTTTAAGCTTATCCCAGAAAATATAAATTATGATATAAATAATCAGTAATAAAAATAATTTACCTAATTTTATGTATTCAGGAAACTATAACCTATGATATAATTTAAGATAGTATATCTATCCCAGTAAAAATATAATCTATAAATGCTCCATTTTTTCTTTTAAAAAGCATTTTTTTTACTACAAAGCTTTCTATTGTGGGTGACTAATTAAATTTTTGAGTATAATTTTTTTCTCAAATGCTATTAAAATTGAAAATAATATTCTATTTTGTATTTTATTAGTATTTTAATACTTATGCTTGGAAAAATATTTCAAAATTTATGATATATGATAATTTAATTGTTGAAATCAACATGTTGATATTTAATATTTTGATCCCACAGAAGTTACAAATACAACAGATTATATCATATTAGAAGCAACAATATTATCATTTCTTGCTTCTAAAGTAACACCGAATTGATACTCCTTAAATATTTCAGTTTAATGTGATAGAATAAAAATTCTTAAAAAGATACTTTATCCTGGTTTGACTGAAGAAAATTCAAATAATATGATAATGTTAATTCCGTAAAATAAATTATTTTTAAGTAATCAAAAGAAGATTTAACAAAAAAAAAAAACATGTATGGCGAAAATAATCGAATCAAGAAGAAATTCCTTGAAAAAAGAATAATTGCCAATATTATGAGTAATGTTTTAATCACTTCCAAGTTATTAATTTCAAAAAAGGCTCATCACTTTTGAAATTTTTAAATACGAATATTTTCATAAAAACTCCTTACCTTTTGACTAACAAAAGAAATTACATAAACGCCAGTGTTCAAGAATATATTCAAAATAGCTTTTGTTTCACAAAATACAAATGCCTTTGATAAAAAATAAGTATAAAAAATATAAAAAATCTGAAACCAACAGTTTGTACTCAAAATGATTCACTTTACTTTTCTGCAGTAAGAGAACAGCTCTGTTAAGTATAAAAGTATACAGCAGATATAAAATAAGGCAATAATTCGAAATAGTTTTACATGATGTTCACAATAAATATGAATCAATAGCAATTAAAATTTCTTATTCCATGGAAGACTTTTGCATGATATAATGCTCCATTTGTTAACATAACTTCCTTTTAACAAAAGTATGATAACTCACTTTTATTTTAATATTTAGATATCTGAATGAATTGAAGTTTAAAATATTCATTTCAATATCTCACTAAATGTTCAGCATATTTTTCCAGTTCATGGTTTGAAATGATTATGTAAATAAATGCTAAAGATAAAATAATTTTTAATCCTAAGAATAAAGAAATATTTTCTATTGCTTTGAATTTTCAAGAAAGAGGTTTTTCTCGTATTTTCACATTTATTTGTATAATATAATTCACTGTGATAAAATAATTCATTCCAACTTTCTCATATTTTTGCATAATATATAAGACAAACGACTAGTAAAAAAATTAGAATTTTTTTTAAAAAATTCTTTTAAAATTTATAAATATGATTTCCTTTTTTTCAATTTTACGCTTATAACAATATTTATTTTACAAACATTTTCAAAGCGAAATTGTACACAGGAAAATTGTTAGATAAAAACAGAAGAACAGTGAATGCAATATTCATGCTCGAAATATTGAAAATAAAATTAGTTTAAAATTAAGTTAAGTTTTAATTATTAAAATAATAGTAAAATATTGGAATAAATTTAATTTATAACATTTATGTTGATAGGAGGGTTACTTTTAAAAATATTACCCATAATTTCAAACAAAAGATAATTAGATGCTTTAATAGTGAGTCATTGTCAACTTCAATCAACAAAAACTTAAAATTTCCTTTTTTGAGTAAATGCATTTTACGAAAAACCAAGACCTGATTAAGTATCAACAAGAAATTTAACAATATAATAGCCAATTTTAAGTTAGAGCATGATTTAAAATTTTAATAAGGTCATTCAGTTTTAAAAGATAATATGGAGAAATTAAAATAACTTATTAAAATATATTAGTAATGATTTGTCTGAAAGATTAAATCCTTAAATTAGAGATGAATCTATTATCTCAACAAATTATTTATTTTTAAAATAAATGCTCCAAAATCAAAGTTTTGATATGAAATTTTTCTTAAATCAATCCTTCTATGTTTCTGGCGATTTTTTTTAGCTAATATAGTAAAATATATTTCAGCAATACATTGTTTATTTAATTAAATTATTTTTGAATTTTCCTTCTTAAGTATAAGCAAGGAAAGCAAACAAATTCCTAGAAGGCTACAGCAGTTTCTTTTGAACATAAAATTAATATTAATCTGTATTCAGACGGAATAAAATAGAAAAATAAAAGTTTCAATTTATTTCAAAGACAAATTCCTTTTCAAAGAATAGCAAAAGCACTCAACTTTACACTCCATTACCTTTCTCATCCAAACTTCATAAAGAAATGCCGAAGCTTCTTCTTTTTTTACAGGGAAATGGCAAATGCATTAAAAAAGATACTATCATTCATTATTCATGCCTACACCACGTGTTTAATTTTTAAAAGTGTTCCTTTCCCTGGAAGAGGGTTTGCTGTGAAACACCCCTTGAAAGACATTTTCTTATCCCATATTCATCCCCATCATCGTCTGACAAATTTCTGGAATAAGGAAAAGGGGATTGGGAAAGGATACAGCAAGACAAGGAGGTGTAAAAGAGATTCGTCCACCCTTCATTCTTTTTTTAAAGAGGGTAGAAAGACACCCTCTGCTGTCGTGCAGGTCTAATACCACCACCACCACATCCACCTAGCATGTGTCATTATAAATGAGCAAGACCCCCCTTCTTTGGCGATATCATTTCTGACATGGCATCTCCTCCCTTGACGTCTCTCCAGAGACGAGATGCAAATGTCCGTCTCCTGGAAAAGGAGGTTGACGAGGGTTTGCTGGAAAGGTGGGCTGCTGTTTCCAGAACTTCGATCTGGTGGTACGTTGCCTGTGTGTGTGTGTGACGCATCCCTTTTTGGTGAAGTCACGCAATCTTCACGTGGTCTTTTCCCGCGTTCTGCAATTTCTCCCTTCCCCCACACCCTCTGCCAAGCCCACCTCGTGCCCTTTCATAATAGCTGCCTTGGTGGAGTTGCCGTTCGAGTCAGAGGAATAGCAGTTCAAGATCTGATTGAAGAATTTAGCCCTATTTCCATTTTGATTATTTTTTACTTTTATTATAAGCTTAGCAAATAATAATTAATAATTACATTCGAATAATAAAATAAATATTTTACATCAAATAACAAATTTTGAAAAGAGAATTATGCATTAAAATTAGAGTGTAAAATGCCAGTGAAAAATTTAGACGGATCAGGAAATTCAGCGACTGAACTAAACACTATAGTATTAAAAGGAGATATGTTAGCTGCTTGAAAAATTAAGCAACACTTAATGGCACGTTCTGTTCAGGCATTTCCGCAGAACAATTGGGAACTTATGTAAAATCCCGCTAAACAGTAAAGATTTGCGCACATTCTGCCAAACTAAAGTCAAACCACATCATACTATTCCACGGCGCATATTTAATGAAAAGTTAATTTCAACAAAAACTCTTATTTCAAAACTAAAGAAAAATTTTTTGGAATAAGTAATTTTAAACATACAATTGATAAATTATGATATAGTTCATTTGCTAAAATAATTAAACATTAAACTCATTATTTTAGCAACTACATAAGAAGCTATTTAAATGGAAAACCTAAAAGAATAATAGTATAAGGGCTGCCAAAATAATTATATTTAGTTATGTAGTAATTCCTAAAAGCTTTACATTTTGTGATGTAAAAGCAGAAAAAACCATTATAACCATTGTAACTGAAATTTTATTTAAAGATACACAAATTATTTATCAAAAATACAGTCATGTATTTTTATTGTTGTCTTTCTATATATATTATTGGCACACAATAATGTTGTTTGGTACCATTATTGTTCATTATCAATGCAACTTTATATATATATAACTTTGTAGAAATTAAAGGATTAGTATTTTTATTATAATTTAAATGCTCAAAAATTTCAATTAAAATAGCAAAACAAGATGTTTATTATATTTTAATGAAAATTGATAGAGTTTTTAGTGAACAATTTTAAAACTTTTGAGCTTAAAGTTACTTATATAAGTCTGTTCTTATATTTTGAATTTATAAAAAAACTCTGAAACGTGATTGTAATAAAAACTATAGATGGAAACAGTAATACGTTGAAATCTGTCACCACATAAAATTATATTTCAAATACTCTGATAGTGTAATATTGATTTTAGAATTATATAACTTTACAAAATTTATAATATTTAAAATTTAATGCTCATTTATTAGTTTTAAATCTTAGAAACTTTTACATGTAACAGACTAAGTAGAGAATTCGGAAACGAAAGTTTGATTCCATTTCTTAAAAAAATTATTAATTATTTATTTAACAACCCCTGCTGAAACTCCATTAAATGTAATTTAATTTAGTTCTGTACTTAACACGGAAGTAATAATTTTTAAACGAAGTTTTGAGGATTTCTTAAATTTTTCTACATTTTTTCATCAAAGGAAAATTTTAATTCCTTAACATCAAAAGATTTAAATAATTAAATACAAAAATAACTTATTTGTATTAATTTATATGAATACATTATTATTTTCGAATACAGGTATTTATTTCAATTTGTCTTCTATCTTCAGTATGTTCTATAACATTTAAAAAGAGTTTATCGCAGCGAGTATATTATAGAATGTAATGAAAAAGGTTATCTCCATATACGGAAGAAAATTTTCTTAAGATATAAGCATCTGAATATCTGTTTTTGTACATTAAACATTTTGCTTTTATTTTTCTTCTTAATGATTAAACAACAATTTTGGTATTTTTCGAAAACTTTTTGAGTCGACATTTATACCGATAAGTTTTTTTTTTTTTTTTCTATTCGTTTATTTTTTTTATAAATTTATTTGTCCTCATAACTTTAAATTCTTGTCTTTTACTTTCATTTAAATTCTTTACTGTAATTAAACATGCCTTTCAGCTTTCCTTAATTATTGTCTTGTGAATGCCTACTTGACATATTAAGTTTCGCTCTATTTCTAAGAATCAAAATTTGTTTTGAAAGCTGTGAAAATGCACTTACTTTTTTTGTGTTCTAGACTATAGTTTTTTAAGATACATTCATTATTAAATGATATATATTAGCTTATTGCGATTCGTTTTCGGCTGCTATTTTTACTAACCGATACGACTAAATACAGTCAATCCTCCTTCCTTTTGAACTACACTCAATTAACGAGAAAAATGTGTGAACTGGCACCCTTATCACCTTACCTCATCATAAAACAGACATTAAGTCAAAATAAATTCTTGAGCATGAAAGTTTAGATTATCTTTTCAGCTCCCCATCTTCTATTCAATCAAGGATAGAATCCGCTAACTTCTAGACACAGCAGTGATGATCCCATCAAGTTACCATGGGCCTTATATATTAAAATATTTATCATAAATTCACGAGCAATCACAAGGGCTAGTATATCTTTAAATTATGTTATTAACTTTAAAATTAATTGTTTTTAAGTAAAATAAATTAGCTTTACAGACTTTAACATTTTTCCATTCATAAATGAATTGTGCCTGAATATATTTCTCTGCTTGATTAATGTTTATTAATTTATCATGAGAATGCGTTGTTCTTCATATTAATACCACCTGTAAATTCAATAGTGAGGGTGCTCTAGAACCAGTTTGTGTATTTGTCCACCAAGGGTATAAAATATTTAAATAATAATTTAAACTTTTGGGAATTCACCAGCATATATTGAACATAAAGAATAAAATTTTAAAGATCTAAGCAGGACTTAGGAAATACCCCCTTATTCTAGTTTCTATTTATATAAAGAAGAAGCTTTTCTGATATCCTAAAGATTCATGTCGTTTGTTAGAACAGTCAGATAAATTATTTATCTATCACAAATTTTAAAGTCATTTTTGATTTTCAGTAACTTATTCATAATTCAAAAATCAATATATCATAGTAATGGAAATAATTAAAATTGCTTATTGGTCTTCAATAATGAAGAAATTAAAGAGAAAAAGTCAAAGCTATGAAATATAGTTCAACAGAAATTCAAAAAAAAAAAAAAATTAGTATTCGTTAAAAATAGAAAAACAATTATATAATAAAAGAACAAAAGGAATAAAAATTATCAAACTATTTAATTAATTTCAATATTGCTGTCGATTTTACAATTCATCAAATATAACATATATGAAAAAAATATTTGTTTGATCAAATTCATTTTTAAATTTAATAAAGAATTAATCTCCAAAATCAACAAAAGAATTCATTTTCATTATTTAATATCAAGGAGAAATAATACATTTCATCTTATAAAATGGATTACCAGTTGAATACAAGATAATAGAGGATTTCCAGAAGCTTAATTCTATATTCAAGAAACATTTCTTGGGCTTAAACAAGAGATTATCAAGTTCACACACGAATAATCTTATCGATCATTTCCCCCACAGATGACAACATCCGCTGAGATCCTCAAAATCTATTTTCCCGAGACCATCCTTCAAAGTAGAAGACATCAAACCACTTTTCTCCGAGATCTTCTGCAACCAAGTTACCATGGAATAAATTCAAACACGAAGAGGATATCCTGACGTGTTTCCCAATCCAAACCACCAAGATCTACGCGACTACATAAGCATCGCTCGCGACTCAATTGCTTCGATCCATATCTCTGGAGACAGCCTTCCCGAACTCACTAGGGAATGATAGTATAATTAATGCAGCTACCCAAATAAAGCGATAGTTGCAAAATCGGTGACGAACTGAGCGACTGCGACTCAGTCGATATTGTCGACATACTAAAACAAATATTTAGCGTTATTGATATTTCAATATTGCAAATGGTTTTGTTAAGGAATGAAAAAGTTAATTAAATCTAGCAAACTGTAGCCCATTAATTTGATAAAGGGGATATTTTAAATCATGCATTTTTACGCATCTTAAAAAGTGAAACTTTATTTTAATCATGAAATTTCGATCTTTTTCTATCATGCTTTTGGAGAATGGTTGAAGTTCGTTTTGTTTTATTTATTTGTGGCTCAAGTATCATTTTTGGAACACGAAAGCTAATCAGACCAGGATTATCTGTGTAAAATTTAGACTTAACCACTGAAAATATCCATATATGAAGTAAGATTTGAAAATACAAACTGTTGAATTAAAGACCGAATCCTTAGTCATTCAGCTGTTAATTTGGGGAGTTTAATGTTCGATTTGTTCCAAGAGCATGTATATTTAGTTGATTTGACTAAATCATGGTTTGGTTGATTTATCTATGTCACCAGCAACTAACATTCATTATATAAATAATGGTTACCAAATTAAACCATTGATTGCAGTCGAATCAGCTGTCATCTACAAAAAGTAATCAAGGAGTGATGAGCCAACCAACTATCGTCACCTGTAAGAAACTTCCCATACCATCTAAGAACAACGACATCTAGTGATATAAAATATAACTACAGATTTAATCATACATGCGAATTTTATGTATCAATTGTATCACTTAAAAATGGCTCAATGTTATGAAGTTTTTTATTATGATTAGTATTTATTTTTGTATTTATTGTTTTTGTATTTTATATTATTTGAATTTGGATATAATTTAAGTAAAAGAAGTTCGTATTCGTAATAAGTCTTATCCAATAATATAGTATTGATTATTATTGATATGAAGTTCAAGTATGAGAAAATTTTATGGGTTGTTTGGCTCATCCATTAGTGTGGAACTAATCAGTAATGATTTTAATTCGTATTGTGTTTTTTTATTACGATTCAATTTCTTTGGTACATCGCTTAAAATTCAATTCATAGATTTAATTTTACACGTTATTAAATTCTATTTACCAACTATGTTACTTGAAAATTGATCAATATTATGATTTTAAGATAGTACAATTTAAATTATTTTAGGTGCGAGAAGTTGGTCCCATCCATTTGTGTAAATCAATGTTGATGTGAAGAAAAGAATTGCTTTCTTTCGATAACTAGAAAAATTTTCTTTGGTTGAAAGTTTGAAATTTAACATATGTATTTAATTATACTAGCAAATCAGTTTTATTTGTCATCTATGTTACTTGAAAAGGATTTAATATTGTGTGGCAATGAGAGGTTTTTTAATTAATTTATTTATTTTTGAAGATCCCATTTAGTAATGTATAGATCGATGTTGAGCCAAAGTTTCGATCTCATAACTCAAACATGGTCCAAAAGGAAAAAAAAAGGGAAGCAGTTGTTAGCTGCTTCAATCGGCAGAAATTAATAACCTATCTACTTCAGATCAATTGTTATAGTACCAGTTAGTTCGATTTATGCATCACATTCTTAGTACTTAACTTGTAGAGTTGACATTCATCGTAATTATATGATTAAAGTATTGGTTATTAAAAAAAAGTGTGCAAAAATGATTAATATCAACTTTGACATAAATGTTAGAAATGCACGTGAAAAAGAGATTTTGATGGATCTGAAATATCTTGTGGGCGAGAGAAAAAAAATTGTATACTTGATCTAAAAAAACTGTCATGCTGAGAAGGTTTTTGCACATTTAAATTTCTGTAGGTCTCAATGATTGATTCTCTGTTGGTATGGCATGGTGTGGAAAAAAGGATACTAGATTAGTCATCGACATTGTTCGTTCACTCTGGTTCAACATTATGAAGCGGTTGACTATATTAAGCAGCTTTTCTATTGACAGAATGTAAATCGAAAAATTTTTGCAAATAAACAACAAATTGAAAAAAATGAAGATTTCAGTGGATAGTTACCACTCTAGTCTTCGGGTTGACAGTTTGTGGATTCGATACCAAACTTGGACAAGATTAGTAGTAGTTCCACATTAAACTACAGATCTCAGTTAAATTAGCCCTCGTATGCAAAAGGTGATAGCGTGTCAACCAAATTAAAGTGAAAAATTTGAGTTGATCTCATGATGTTGATTTAAGCAGATAATCCAATTACTGCAATATTAAACAATATAATATTGAATTCCTTCTTAAGAAATTTACAAAAATGATGTTATGTTAGTGAACTTTATCTCTAGTACATGTTTGTAAAGTTAGGATAATCTCTTTGCAAAATTAGCAGCAAAAAATATTATATTAATTTTTAATAAATTTTCATTTTTTTTACCTGTAACTTTATTAACATTTATTTACTAAGTTAGAACTTATTACTAATGAAAAGCCAAGTATCTGATAATACAATCAATGATACATATTTTCATGTTTTTATGCATGTGATAATATAACATTTCAAATAAACTAATATCATTAATGAAGGAAATGCTTAAAGAACAAAAGTGAATTGATTAAAGTCATTTTATATATTGGTGTTACTGTTACTTTCTCGATTTTAATCTACTTCTATGAATAAAACGAAAGCTGGCACATTAAGAAACTCCTTGCCACTCGATCGCCTCCCTCCATGACTCGGATATTATAGCGTTGTAATTCGCTTCAATCTAAATTGAATATCGTTTGTTTTCTCAGGAAAACGGGAGATTAGCTTATTCTCTGTCCAATTCAAACAAACACGCAGGCTCCAAGATTTATATCATGGGCTAATTTCATATAACATTCGTTTACCGTACGGCGTTGTTTGTTCATTGCTAAACAAAATGACGTTGGGAGGGGAGAAATCGGTTAATTTTGCCCTACGTACATTACTCAGAATATAAGCAAGGTAGGTACGGGAAAACTTTATGAGGGTGCCAATGTCAAAGTCATTTGACATTGTTTTCCTTTCCGAAATCCTTTTAACTTTTCCATCACCGTAACAGAACTTTCGGTGTTGTTCGAACAAGCAAACGATCGCGGGAAATTTATAATTGTCATCAACCTTTGCGCCGCCGTTGCCACCTTTTCAAGCCAAACGACCTATTAAGAAAGCAAACGATTTTGAACTGCTATTGCTATGGTGGTGGGTGGCGAAAGGAGGGGAAGGGGCTGCCATTTACAAATTGGGGAATTGAGAAGGGAGAGAAGGGGTGGTGAGGAAGGGTCGACCGCAGCTATTGACGCAGCCATTGTTCTCTTTGGTTGGAGGAAGTGAGAGGTGTCAAACGTTCGGAACATTCTTGCCGGTGAAAGATAAATTGAGTCAAAGGGTGACAAGTAACAAGAGATAAGAATTTATTGTTGATTGGTTAAAAGATTTTTTTATTATTTCCTAGTGTGTTCATTTTCTTTCGTTTTATTTATTTTATTCGATAACAGTTTTAAATAAATCGGAAAAGTATTGCAGAGGAGATATATACAGCTCCGGTACTTTTTAAAGATGTTTAAATGATATTTTATTTCATTCCATTTCCTATTCGCTATTTTCCGATTAAAAAAATTAACGTAATTTCTTGTTTAAAAAATAAATCTTACTGCAAATTGAAAATAATGAAATTTTTGAGAAATTATGATTTTTTGTTCTTTAAGAAAAATTAAAATTAAAAATATTTCTAAAAATTCGGTGCAATTACTAAACTTGTAATAACATTGTTAGGAAATACTAGTAACATTCTTTAATATCATTCAACAAAAATTCCAGTTTCATCGCTGTTTACCGATATTACGTTACATTATAATTTACCGAAATTGTAAAATGTGTGTTTTTCTTAATATCCTTTAACAGGTTTTTTAAATTTGCTTACCGATATTACGAAATATTAGACTTTTGAAAAAAATACAGAATCTGAAAAAATCAGTTCTTTTTGATGTCATTTAACATAGATTAAATTTTATTTCCATTTGCTTATTACATGATAATAATTACACAAATCAGAAAGAAGAAAGACCTGATGCCACTTTTCCTTCTTCAGTGGCTATATATAGATGTCAATTTTAATTACAAATTTAAAAAATGATTAAAAGAATCTTTCACACACTCATTAACGCCTCATCTTTCAAGAAAACAAAATTTGAGAACGTTTTTATTTGAGTAAAATAATTACATTGCGGTATAAATATCTTTACAGGGGATTTTAATGAACATTTTTTACGGTGTAAATCATTACAAAGTTATAATTAATATTTTGAAGTAAATATTGCCCATTCTTTAATTTAGCAAGAAATCAACATTACATTTCGTACAGCTATTCGCAATTTATCTCCAGAAAAATACTTAACAGATAAACAAGAATTTCATTTGTATAAACAGTGTTATTTTAATAGAGAATAAAAATCAAAAAGTTAGTCAAGTCTTGTTGATGATCTATTGTAATAATACCGGATATTTTTTTAGAATTGAAGATAAGGCATATAATTTTTGGAAAGACATGCAATCAATTATGATTTCTCGTTAACGTATTTGAAAAAATGGTTCATTATGATACACATGTGACAGAAATTGTAAAAAAGGCAAAATAAGTGATTCATAGAGCAAAAAATAATAAAATTTGATAAAAACATCAAGAGCTACTGAAGAAACAAAATAAAGAATGAAATTATTCAGCTGCATAACATCATATTCCATTTAATTACAAAACACACTCTTTGTGTGTGTAGTAAATAAATTTGCATGGATGGCCGTTAAGACACAGTTCACGTAACATCCCTCTCATACTATTTTTATTTGTTTAGACAAATCATCGAGAATAAACTCAACAATAAGCAAATTTCGGAGCAAATATGAACTGAACTGACAACATCAAATTGGTTCCGAAGAGCTGGAAATGCTTCCTATCTTGATGAATTCAGAATTCTTATAGTATGATGCAAAAAATGCTAAGCTTTATTGGCAATGACATCAAAATTTGACACATGTTTTAACGAATGTTTATTACATTTGTTATATACTGTTTACATTTATTCTCAAATTTAACTTAGTATTTTGTATTGATTCATTTACATGAGCTATATTTCAATTATGTTTAGTCTTTTATTTGTATAAAAAACAACATTACGGAAGTAAAAGTATTGGCTATAGTTGAGCCTGGAATAAATATTTTCTTCCTCAATTTAAATCTATTTCTAAGATACTTTTCGTTACTATTTCCGTTTACGATTTCGCTTACTATTTCCGGCTTATTTTATTGTCTATTTCAATCAAGAAATAAGCAAAATTCTAGACATAGTGATATGAAGCTTGGTTCAGTTCATAAAATAAACACTTTAATTTTGAAATAAAATACTGTGGGTTAATATAATAATAAATGTCAAAAAAATTGAAATAAAAATTTTCATCCTTAAAAAAATGAGCAGCAAAAACTTTAGAAAATAAATGTTTGTACAGTTTTAAAGAAACACCACTAGAGGGAAGTGCATAAAACATGCAAATTTGCTATCCGATCGAAAACCGCGAGAAAATCCTCTTCCCTATGTCTTTCACAAAGAGTTCTAAGAAGATTTACCCGCCAAACCGCGGGAAGCAAAGCGCACGCAAGCTATCTCGATGCAAATCATTTGCGCCTGCATATGAATCGCGAATCAAGATGGCGAAGTTGGAGAACGTTGCCAGATGAAAAACTTTTGTTTATTTAGTATAAACAAGCTGACGCAGGCGATGTGTGCTTGAGGTTCTCTGGCAGCTGGAAAAAAAGAATTTAAGACAAACTTGAAAATGTTCTCGTAATTTTATTTTACATTGCGGGCTGATGTTCTCGTCTTCTTTGTCGTTGATGCATTTTGTTGTGGTCTCATCTGTAACCGTAACTTCTTTTTGGAACGCTGTTGAATTTTTTCAGTGTTTCAGTTGTTGGCGAATTTTCTTTTCGTCAAATTGGGCGAAAAGTTGATGCTAATGCTTCTAACAGAAAAATTTCTTTAATAACTTTAATATTGCAAACAAGGTTAAAGTAAATAAAAGAAAAATTGTAGCTTTGATGCCCTAACTTCTTAACATAATTTTCACAAGTGCTTTGGTGCAATAAATTGATATATATATATATATATATATATATATATATATATATTCATTTACATACTTTTTATTTTAATAAAGGTGAAATCCAAAGATTAAAGTTTTGACAGAGTAAAATAAAAGCTTTTGAACAGGTTAAAAATTCACTAAGTTCGTTCCTACACCCAGAGTTTGTAATATCAATCAGTAACTTAAAAATTATTTGGTAGTCACTAAATAGATTATAAATTGTTTTAATGTTAAATTATATATTATGAACATAAGTTATTGATATATAGGCAATACTTTTTTTCAAAATTATTTATGTGTATGGGGGAAAATATTCATCCATTATTATATACATCCTAAATAGTTATATATTTATCATTGTAATTATTTATTTAAAAATAGATTAGTCGAAAGGATTTTCGAGTGTCAGATTTGGGATCAATAGAACTTAATTATATTTAATTATTTAATTTTGATCTTTATTTTAATTTTTTAATTTATATTTTGATTAATCGAAACAAAAAAAATCGAAAAATATATTAGTTTTTAGTATGTATTTTTAGAATGAGCAAAACAATATTTTTTATAATTTATATATTTTTTTAATTAAAATGTGTTTAAGTGGATCTCGATACCAAACATAATATATATTTCAAACTAGTTATGAATCAAATAACTAAAAGTATGCCTAACATCTATAATAGAGATATAACATTAATAACTAACAATTAATAGCTTAAGTGAGATTTATAACTTCGACAACAACCGAAAAATATTACATATTAAGTGGTAACATTAGATTAATTTCACAGATTTGATGGAGTACATCATTTTATGACCTTCTTTATTGAACCATTGTTTTCTCTAACCTATAGTAATAATATTCATACCAAGGACTAGTGATAAAATGTTTTTCGACAGAATAGAGGATCTTGGGTTTGATTCAAGACGCTGTTGCAAAACGAAAGATACTTGCTGTGTTTCTGCTTTCTATATATATATCTGTCTATTGTTTTTTGCTTTTCTTCAAATATGAAATACATCTCTCCAAATATACTTTTCTTCATTTTTATGTGAAATTCTATTTTTAAATTTGAGATCTAACATTCTGCTTGCTGTGTTTTCAGATAGATAATATATTATTAATAAAGACAAATACTTAAATAACTTGAAGAGATGCTTGAATAGGTACCAAAAGGGTATGGTACTCATGGTTTCACAAATAACATTTCATTGTTAAAAATTGCAAAAATACTTACAGGAGATGTGACGTTGAAGGGATACGTCGAGACAGAAATAAAAATTATAATTTTTCTATTCATTATCAATATCTAGGTAATAGTATATATTTAACCTTTCCTTTCTACAAGGGATAAAGTTGATGACATCTTTTTCAGGGAAGCACAATGGGTATGAAACTATCATACCGAAAATGAGTAGATTCTTGCACTTTATATGAAGAGACCAACCACTAGATTCTCTGACTTGGAATGACTCTTTAGATCCATCTATAGAACACTAAGACTACGATCTATTTTACATGCCTCAGCCACCATCTGTGAAGTTAATGGATCCTTGTCAGGATCGGGCATAGATACCACTGTTTTTAGTTATAAGGATGAAGCTTTTCTTTACTAAGTCCAATCTAATGGCAAAGCCTACAGAGATGTTTTGAGAAGAAAAAAAATTCCTACTTGTTTGAAGTTACAGTCGCGAACATAGTTGCAAAGCTTACAATGACAGAATAATGATTTTAAAATGTACTCCAAGATTACAGTACTGGAGATATCAGTTTCAGTGACGATTAACCGAGGAGTAAAATATTTCTTGTCTGTTTCAGCATTTGAGACTCTAGTATTTCAATGTATTCCGAAAAGAAGTGTACATGTTTAAAGTTCAAAATGCGTGGTTGATGATGCAAATCGTTCGATATGCCTTATCAAATTCTTTAGCTATCTTACATTCAAGTATTCAGGCATACCGTTTACAAACCAAGTTGTAATATAAAAATATCTGAAAAGTTAGTTTATCTATATTTGCTCTATGATTTTATCTTGACGGCCCAAATGTGACATTTGCATTGTCTCATTTCACATCTTCATCTGCTTTACTCTTCTTCTTACCCAAGCTGAATTTTCTTTGTCTCATTTAAACTATTATATTGTCTTGTACAGATATTATGCATGTTGTAGACTCATTTTTTTCCTCTTTCATATTAATTTTTTTCTATTCACCCTACACCATGCCTTTCATAAAAGTGTTTCTAATAGTCACTGTCTAAAATTTTGTTTATATACAATATTTCGTTCTACAACAATAAGCACACATGCATACATAAACATCTAACATTGTACTTTATGATAAGCAAGAAATGTTTTATCTTAAAATAAATTTTTTTTACAGAATTAAGGCGTCCAAATTTCGATATTAGTCTCATCTATTAAGAAATAAAATCCTTACAAAAATAATATTCACAATAACGTTTACACCAACAATGTTTTTTTCACAATCATAAATTTCCATTCATGCACTTTAAATTATATAGCAAACATTAAAAAATAATACCAATAAAAAATTCTGAAGAACACCTGTATTACCAATACTATAAAATAATATCGATGGATACAGTGGTAGTGTTTCACGCTTCCAACACACAGGTTCGAGGTTCTATCTTCGGGTTGAGGAAGTTCAGCCTTTCATCCCTTCAGTTGGTAAATAAATCTGAATACTAAACATGATTGGGAACTAAACAATTGGAGATTTTGCGTTACGCTGACTATCAAACCGGAAGATATGGCTGGCACACTAAAGCGCTCAATCAAGAAAATAGATATTGGCACTGTAGGCCTTGGTCACTAGATTGGCTGCCATGGCACGGTTTTACCTAATTTATAAAACAGTAGCATCTCCATGTATATAATTATTAGTAATTAGATAATCTTACCATAACACTTATAGCATTGATCATTACCATCTTAATTAGAATAAGAACAAATATCCATAAAATTTCCACAAATTTGCCCTAATCATTTTTAAAAATAGCTATGTGAAAGACTACACAAACTAAAAGATAAATGAATTACTATTTAACCGTCATTTATCTCTCGCTCTCTGATGCTCTCATACAAAATTGACATGAAAACGCTGAATATTCAAACAGCCAACAGTGAAATAAGGCATTAATAACAACGCAGGCGTTTCCTAACACGTACCTCTACCTACTGGTCCCTTTCCAAACCACGGGAAATCTGTATACCGTCAGAAATCTGACAACAAGTCTTTTTTCAAATGGACATCGCATTAGTTGAGAAATATTTTAGTGATGGCGTTCGCTCTTGTGGTATATTTTTTTTCTTTCCTATCTTTATGTTTTATTTGCTTTGACGAAAAATCTCGGCATTTTATCACACGAAGATGCATAATGTATGGCAGGGGCATTTTTTACTCGTTTGTAAAGTCTCTTTGGAAGAACGCCAGCATTAGGAGATTCCTCTTCTGTGCTTAGTGTGGCAGCGGTCTTTATCTGAAGTGGAGGCACTAATGATGCCTGAGTTGTGTTGTTTGAGGTGTAACCTAATTTTAAAAATAAATAGGTAAAAGAAAAGTACTTGGTGTGGCAACAATCGGTATGAGTGTTAGTTGTTTAAATTATGTAATATATTTGCTTATAAAATATTTAATACTATCAAATTAATGAACGATTACACACTGAAACTTAAACAAGCCCAGCAATTTGTAAGCATTAAAAAAACTGTTTAAAATTACTCTTTTTAGTATTTTTAAAATACATTAATCCAATTGAACAAAAAGGATTTTGGCAAACTATTTATTATCCATCTAAATCAATCAATATCATGGAATAATTAGGCAATTGGTAGTTGCTTGAATTGTGTAATGTTTGTTTATGCAATATACAACATTAACTAATTAATCAAAAATTACACCTAAAATATCAAACTAGTTCTGAACATTGTCATTAAAAATTAAAAAAGCAAGATTATCTTTTATAATGTTTTTCTATTTGTAAATCAGTTACTTGGATTGTAAATCAGTTACTTACAAAAAAACTTAGACAAATAATTTATTGTAAGCATAAGTCAACCCATAATGCATGCAATAATTAGTGCAAGTAGTAATTGCTTAAATTGTGTAATTTATTCTGTTTATAAATATTTAATATTTTATCTAATTAATAAAAATTATCTCTAATTAAAATCAATGCTATAGTTTTTTTTTAATATTTTCAAAAACTTGACCATGATTCTCATTTTGAATATTTTTTAAATACATAATCTCATTGGAACTAAATTAAAAAAATGATTGACTACCTATATGAATTTAATAATAATACTGTAAAAGAATAATTAGCTGTTGCCGTATTTTTGAATAATATATGCTTATCAAACATTTAAAATTACAATACTTAAAAATCATCTTAAAATTCAAAATATTTCTAAGGTTTTATTCAAATTAAAAATAAATAGAGACAATTTATCTTCCAAGTTCATAATCCACCTAAGAAAAATTTATTTAAATAATTGATCACATATAGGTGAATTCATTAACTATACAGAAAAACAACTAGCGTGAACTTAACTTTCATAAACTTGCATAAATTAATTTGTATGATGCTAAATTAATTTTTTAATAAATACTTTTATTCAAATTTTTTAAATTAATAAACACGAAAATTTACAAACAAGTGTTGTTGGATTTTGAATGCAACAATTTAAATCTTGGTTCAAAAGAATACTTATTAGATAAAAAAAATATTTCATAAATTGATTTTCTTTAATAAAACTAGAAAACTAGTAGAAAAAAATAAAATACGAAGCACATTTTCAAAATATCATTGCTTGATATCGCAAACCTTAATTTAATGTTTCATTGAAACTTTTAATTTTATTAAATTATAATTTATAATAACTAAACAATTTATTATTTTAAGAAATTAGGTAGAAATGTTGTTTCTTAGAATTTTATATAATGTTTGTATATGAATCAAATGTACTTTGATAAAATTTATCAAATAATATTTTTTTAAAATCTGTGCATTGATAAAAATGACATTTAGATCAACTAAAAAAATATAGTTCATGTTTGAAATAAAAAAAAAAATATTTAAAAATCATTGAGTTAAAAATTTTTCAAATTCAACCCTCAAGATTCATTTAAATTGCTTTCAAGCAGCGATAAAAAACCTACAAAAACTTGACTGAAAAATAAGTGAAGTAACTACAAAAACTTTATCAAATGCTATTATAGATAAATACAACTAAGTCATACACAAAAAGAACATTAAATGGTGTCGAAAGACTAGATCTTGATAATAAAGCCTTTTACGATAATACTTCCATGATCGAAAAAAAAAAAAAAAATAGTGGGCTTCAGTTTCATCTACTATTAAAATTGTCCATTATGCATTTTCTCGAAAAGAAAACAGACCCTCACCACACATTTTAATAACGCAGAAGC
>JAPDSC010056609.1:553-20050 GCA_026290005.1 Latrodectus geometricus | reverse complement strand
TTATATATATTAAAGAATACTTTGTTCACATCTCTTTTAGTCTAATATAAAAAGTTTTCGTTTCAAAATATATATTACTTTGAATTTTAATAATTTTAAGATTTACCATCAATATATGATTTTGAATATAATGATTGTTAGGAAATGTATAAATTGTTATTGAATGTAAGCTTAAATCAATTTCAAATGTAATGGTTTCAAAGCTGAAAATGAAGACAAAGCTTTGCATTATTTTATAATTTAAAGTTAATAAGAAATTGATGAGAGATAAAAGAAAAAGCATTTATGAGGTGTTATAAGTTCACTTAATCCCATCAAATAAATGATTTTTTTAAATGATTCAGTTTTAAAATCTTGAAATAAATATCAAAAGTTTTGGTACCGGATAAATATATTTAAACTTATGTAATTTTTACGCTGAACTGTGAAATCGTAAAGTATTTTTCTGATTTTAAACTAGCATAAAATTAAAATATGTTAAAATATATTTAGCTTGATAGGAACCAATGACGATGACCTGGCTGGTTAAGCATCCATTCTCGTTATCGGAGGGTAGTCAGTTCAAGTCCCAAAATCAATCAGAGATTAACTCTTATTAAAAAGTTAAAAGCTTTCGAATTAAAATAGTTTTTTCAAAAGAGAATATACTTTGATTTGAACCAGTATTGTTTAAATATATTTATTTTTTCCCGTTTCTCGTAGCATAAAAGACACAAAAAAGGTTATTTAAAAACTATTTCAATGTTTAAATTAGGCGCTGAAAATATGTATCAATCAAAAGAGCTAAAAGATTATTTCATCTTTCATATAGATTCAAAATTTTAATGAAAAAACATTTTTGTTTCTACATAGAATATTCAAGCGTTTAGGAAATGAAACAAATTTTATCTAAAGAAATTTGGTTTTCATTTTTCTAAATCTAAGAAATAAGTTACATTTTTCTTTCGTTTCTTTAATAAATAAAGATGATAGAAAAGCTTATCTATTAGGAATTCAATTTAATGCTGCATTAACATGTTGACAAAATTGACAATAGGTTATATCAAATCCTTGTTGAATATTAAACTTTATAGAAATACAAGGTATTTTTCCAAACTAAACAAACAATTAATAAAAAAATACTACAAATAAAAAGCAAATAAAATACTCAGTAATTCAAATATTTCTCGGAATTTTTTAGAATTATTTTAAAATTTACAGATTTTTGAAAAATGTAATGTTTTTATTTTGCAGCTTTGCAAATAATATTCATTTTTTAAGTCCCTTTTCTTGTTGTTGTTGGGATTCGATAAAATGATTTACTGAAAATTGACATTTTAAATAGTTTTCGAAAGCATTTACAAAAGAAAATTATTTTCCATCTGAAGAATTTTGAATAAATAAAATGCAAGACATATTTCAATCTTTAGTGTCAGTAGCAAAATGCTATAAGGGTTTTATTGTAAAGATATACAATTACTGAGGAAAATGTTTAAATCTTTTCTTCTTTAAAATGTTTCTGCACCTTTGATCAAGTTACCATTTTCTCTTACTTTATAATAAACTCATATGTCCACACATATTTTCTTAATTGTCCTCAGTAGATTTATTTTTTTAGAACAGTACCCTAAAGTTCTTCGATTTAAATTTTATATATACATTGTGACTTATACTTCCTCTTTTAGTATAATGGTCATAATTTTGTTACTTTATAAAAGGCCATGAGTTGTTTCGAAAGATTTATGAAATATTCAATAAATATTTTTCGTTGTTTTTTTCGATGCATACTGTTATTCTACTTTTTTAATATCAACGTATTATATTATTTTTTGTTTATGTTTTAAATATTTTTTTATTTGGCAAAAAATAAGTTAACTTGAATGACTATATGTAACTAATGTATTAGATAAATAGTACATTTAGTTGTATTTTACGAACAAAATTAATGTATGTAAAAATGTGATGCGCTTAAAATTTAGAATAGAAACTAAGTTTTGATATTCAGTTCTAAATCTCTATAAATAATAAATAGTAAAATGAAGCCGATATTAAAAATAATCTAATATTTAATATTCTTGAAGTCAATTAGTTTCGTTATACCTATAGTGTTATAATTTGTAAATTTAGATAAATTCCATTTAATAATGTCTTGATTGTCAATACGAATATTAACAATGTCAAAAATTAGTTTCATTCAGTTCCTGAGGGTGTTGCTTCTACTAAAAAAATAGAGGCTAGAACAGGGCCTTAAATTATTACCAGCGAAAGTTGCTTTTGAAAAGAAATTAAAAATATTACAGAATTTATGCTTGTTTTAATGTTACTAATATATGCCGAACACTTAAAAAAAATTTTAGCAAATCAGGCAATCTCTGCAACATGATCTCTTGAGTTGATCTCCCATACGAAAATAAAAGAGTATTTTCAATTTAACAAAACGAGTACTCATAGATTAGATAATTGAATAACGAGTAATCAGAAACTAATAACTTATTCTCTAAATTATTATAATTTAAGAATAAATCTATCACAAATTTAAATTCAGAATTTAATAAGGAAATGGAATAATTGTGTTTGAGATCACGTTAAAATTCAACTTATTTTGTTAGAAAAAATGCATAGAAAATGGTTCCCTCTAAAATGAACTTTTATGATATAAGAGCATTCCATTTTCATTGCTCTGTGTGTCAGACAATACATAATATTGTAAATTATGATGAAATTATTTTGATATGAGTTATGACTTCTCCAAAATAAGATTTTTTAACAATTTTATTATTATATATCAAAGGTATGAAGAAATATAAATATGATTTTACTCTTAGGAATTTTAATGTACAGATTTTAATTAACTTTCGAAGCATTTTATTAATTGTTCATAAAAAGTTTAATGAACAATACATGGATGAATTGTAATTTCCTTACTACCACTCTGCTCGGGTTTTCTCGTAACAATATATTAGTTTCATAGAAAGTTTGACACTTTATTTTTATAGGGAATTAACATATTTCTTTTCATTAAAGTAAATGTAATGTGTTTTTTACAAGAAAGAAAAATGTGTGATATTCTTTAATAGACTTTCCAAAAATGAAAATAAATTTTATAATATACTCAATGTTTTCTAATTATTTTTTATTATTCAAAAATATATGCCTCATACATTTTCCTATTAAATTACTTCTTAATTTATTCACTTAAAAGTTTGAATCTTTGCATTCCTATTGACAGTATAAATTTTATATGCATTGTTAAAATAGTAAGGTTCCAAATAAAAATTTAATTAAACGGTCGATGAATAGTTAACCTCTTACACTAACGTTGCAAAGTGTTATTCATAAGTTAGAATAAAGTTTTGCGCAAAATACAAGTGTTATTTTGTACAAAAGGAAATTATTTTTTAAATTAAGCTTCCATTGGTTTTTCCATATTATGGTGCTACATTAACGAGTTTTTGCTCGAGCTTGTGTCACGAAGGAAAAAGATTAATAGTAGCTTAGTAAATAATGCAAATCACTTTCATTAATACATTATTATTTACTTAAAATCCAATACATTTTTAACTTGATAACTTTTGTAATTCAAATGCAGTAAAAAATAATGAAAATCGCATATTAGTTACTGCTTAGCTCTGTTTCATATTTGACAATTTGTGAAAATCCTGGTAAAGGTAAAATAATATTATGCACCAAGCTTATAAATTTTACCATATTATTGGGTTTCAAAGAGAAATTTAAGAGACTTCTAAAGCATAATATTCTGTATGATAAAGACGATTGGCTAGCAAAAACAAAATGAATTTACATGGTCATTTACATAAAAATTCATACTAAATTAAATTTCTTAAATTATTTTGCCATAATTGGAAAATTGATGTTATTCACATATAACTATAAAATTTTAATATATTTCTTTTTGTATGAATATTTTTTTACACTAATAATGATAGCGCTACATAAATTACATTTATTTTATGGAATTTTTCAAATAAATGTTCAACATTTTAAATCAAAACAACAATAGAAAGCAAACAAATAAATCAAAATTGCTCAATAAAGATTGTATTTGTTTATATAATACACTTATTTTTCTACACAGAAAACACTTTATCACTATCTTAAAAATAACTATTTTAATCACTGTAAGATAAATTTCTTCAATTTAACCTAAAATGACTAAAAGGAAATTCTTGAAATTAGAAATATTGCTGAGTGTTTCCAATATTGTCTTAGTAATATTTTGTATCTAATATTGTACATTTTATATGCAATTGTTTTATACCCACAATAATTAATTTAATACATTTCATTATTGAGAAATTCTCTTTATCCCTCTACTAAGTGCAGTAGAAGATATTCCAATACATATTATGTTATATTTTGATAGTGATAATAACAATTTTTGACAATTTCATTTGGAAATATTTCTTGTTATAGAGAATATGACTACATAATAATCATTATCTTTTATAGTGTTTTTTGTCTGTTTCATAGTAATTCATATTACAGGAATTTAAAATTATGTTTAAAAAATTTCTAAATTTAGAAAATGAGGAATTTTGGTGCACATTATTAAAATTATAAATGGGATTTTTGATCAAAAGAATAGAAAAAAATCACTGCTCATAATATTTTAATGAATTGAGTTTTCCGATGGGGATTATTAAATAAATTCCATGTGATTGTGATGATGATTCCTCATGAAGTGTGTGAATGCATATGTGAGCAAATTTGATTACTTTTAACTGAATGTTTTTAGATTTCTATCAGAATTTTAGATAAAAATCGGTTTTAAGCAAAACGCATAACAGTCATTGTTGCTTTAAAAGTGAGCAATATGCTTAATTCTTATAATATTATACCTAGAAAAAATACTATGATATTATTTGAAGATAATAAAAAAATATCTGAAGATGATGCTTAATGAGTTGTTCAGATCATGAGCTGTCTGCTGATTATTGCAGTGTCATTTGCAAGTAAGATGATGAGGAAAAAAACATAATGAAATTATCATCCCTTATCCAGATTCACAATTCTGTTTCATGAGTGTATATATGATTTTGTGTTGAGAAGGATGAGACATGTTTTACAGAATTGTTCATTTTATTTTTCACATACACAAAACTTTTTCTGAAATTCAATTTATATCATAATATTGATAAGTCACCATATTAAAAGACTTTTTAACTGAAATTTTAGGATACTCATAAGAATTAAATACTTTTATATTTATTTTTTAAAGTTTCATTTATGTCTTGGCCAAAGAAAATTATATTAGTCTCTGGTGGATATAAATCAAAATAACTTTGTTTTATATTGTTTTAATTGTCATCCAAAAGCAGTAGAATAATCAAAACAAGGATAAACACTATATAATATAAATAGTTTTGTTTCAGCGATACATTTATATAGTCTTATATTGTTAATTAATTTTAAAATAATTTCTAACTGAAAATTATCATTGTTTATAATATATTAAACAAAAATCACATGAACTTTTATGAAATAAAAAGTGTTGGTCATAGGAAAAATTTTAAAGTGAGTTTCATTTAATTATATTTGACGTAAATCTCACAGCTTTATTTGATTCAATCTTTTTTTATTTTCTTTAATAATAATAATATGAAAACTAAAATTAATAAAACTTAATATAATGAATTTACTAATTTTGTACTCCATTTCAAATACATATCTCGTAATAATAAATAATTAAACACAAATACAAAATTTAAAGTCAATAATATGTAAAATACAAGGATATAAATATATTAACTAGATTTAAAGCTTCCTTTGAAAAAGAGTTTATTTTCCCACAACTTCTACTAACCTTCTGCGATTCTTCAAAATTTCTTGCTTTAATGTACTCAAGTAGAATATTCTTTGAAGGATATTAAAAAAATTTATAACACTTTACCATGATCGATTGATATCTAAAAAGATAGATCCTTTCTTTTATCTGAAGAGTTCCTTGATCCTTCTATAGGAGAAACTTTTTCAAAACGTCACATATGTTTAAAATTGCTTAAACTATATCATTTTATAAAGAAGATGTATTTTTTATGTATTATATGTCAATTTTAATTATTTAATACTATTGTGAGTTTTTTGTAATGCTCATAAAGATATATTTCAAATTAACAGTAATTTAAACCTGATTATTTAAGATCTGATGATTTTAATATAAAATTTTTGTTTATTGTTACTATTGATACTTTCAGTTTAATAGAAATAGTTACTTAGATTTTAAATTTTTTATTAGTAATTTTAATTTTATATTGCGTAACAATTTTTTTCTCGATATAAATTTAGCTGTAGTTTAAAAGGAAAGATTATGTGACTGTTTATTATAATCATATTTTGAAAGATTATTTTGAAATTAATATTTTTAAGTAATTACTTCCAAAGAAGTAATTAAAGTCATGAAAATTTTAAAGTTAAGTGGAAAATTAAAGTTATTTGTTAATTTAATGTTTACAAATGAGTTCACGAAAAAGTTTGCGCAATCAATAATTTATGAGGAATAATTGCAGCTTAATCCAATGTACTTAGATTAGATCTAAAATGTTTTCGATCTTGTTTCTATGTTTACATATATGACATGTAAATTTGAAATAATTTCTAAAATGTCTCAAAATTTTTATTTTCATATAAAGTTCAAAATCAAAATTAATAATTATATTACTATAGATACTTTAAGTTTAATATTTTAAGTTTAATATTACTTAAAAATATAACAGTTAAATGCAATTTTAACTGTTACATCGTAACCAACAGCAATAGTATAGTCATTACCCACAATAATAGTATAGTTAACAAACAATAAAGTATAAAGTTATTAAAGAATTGTAGAGAGAGTTTTACAAAGCATAATTTAATATTAATTTAAAAGGATATAATAGCAAAATCCTCTAAAACAATAATTAATAAATCAAAATAATTGCAGAATGTAAATATAAAAACCTTCATTTTCATTAGAATCTGAATTTCTTAAACGTCAGTATCTTTGTTGCTAAGGATTACAATAGAAAAATGATGTTGACCATTATTCTATGCTTTCCGAAATGTATAGAAACTGGCGTATTTTTTGTACTTACACTAGGTTTGTTATTGAAATCATTTTTCAATTTAATTATATTAACTTAGTTATGTGCTAGTGTCCTCACACGTTGCCAAATTATTACATATAGCATTAAAATATGAACATTATTCACGTTCTTCATCCTACTTTATTCCAATAAGGCTCCTCATAATATTATTTTTAGAGGACTAAATTATACCTCTTGACATTATTGATAAGTATTTTTTAATCAATTGCTACAATCAATTTTAAAAAAGTTAATATTTTGATTATTTTACCTTTTAATCGTGTGCATATCTAAATTTTCTAGCTTTTTATCTAATATTTTTATTTGTGATAAATATATAAATACAGACATTGTAACTCACTGTTTAAACAGCTACTAGCAAATGAATAATCATTTTCTCTTAAAAGAATAACGGGACTTTTTAATTAACCAAGCCTAAAATCATTGCAAAATTCAAAAGTTCGTGGTTATCAAAAACACATAACTAATCAGCTGAGTAATACATTAAATATTGTACCATCCAACAATAATGGTACCATCTAATAATAATGTTTTATTTTTCAAATATAAATAAAAAAGTACAACTGACTCCACATTTGCTCAATTCTTATCATCAGAATTAAATACATTTGGCATATAACTTATGTCCGTTTACAAGAGAAATTTAATTACAAAAATACTTTTAATTTAAAATTATGTTTACAAGGAGGTTTTTAAAAGAAAATATTTGAAAAACTATCGAATATTTTTGCTTAAAAACAATACTGAAATTCAACCTCTCAAATATATAAATGACGAACTGAAACACTTAAAATTCACAAGTAATATATTAACATATATTGACAAATGAAAAAACCATCTAAATTTAATTTTATAACTAAATTAGTTGTTTCTCATTTAATGTATTGTATTATTCAAGAATTGTTATTATTTCATAAGGTTCAATAAATCCCCAAACTGTTCCTTGTTTTCAGTCAAAATATCCTTTATATTATATAAAAATGTTTAATGAGATTTTTTTCCTCAAAAACAATGTTTAAAAATAACTCATTTTACACTCATGAAAAATAAATTAACAGAATTTAAACTGAATATATTTTGGAATTACAATTTTGAATACTTCTTCTACATAAAAATATTATTTTTTAAGCATTCATAATGCTTTTCATTTCTTATATAATAACGATTCATCATAATAACGATTAACGACGCGAATAACATTTCATCATAATAACGATTTACTCTTAATTTCACATTCTGACATATAATATATTTCTGAGCAATAAACTCCAAAATAAAAATAAAAATTCTGAAATTGAATTTATATTAAACAATTACTTCTTGGGATGAATAGGAGGAATAAATGTTAAGACAAAGTTATCAAGAGATGAAACTCCATAAAATAATCCAATCTAAATTATCCAAAACAATTCTTACATTTAAATTTCTGAATTCCAATGATGGATGACTAACAATTTATCGGTATTAAAAATGGCAATTTATTAAACTACTCTTTGTTAAAAATATATTACATTGATAAATTTCTCACGTTTCTATTTGTGACAATTTTTGTTTCTGTGAGCACAACAATAGAGTTAATCCCTATGTAATTGTGTTTGATTATTTGTTTTTGTAATGCAAAATGCAGAGCTCTCCATCTGAGCATTTATGGCAAATAGAAAATCATAAAGTACATTTAAAGTCAACAAGTTTATTAAGATATTTAATGATTGAAATAATTATATTTTTCATAAAACTGATTAAAAAATTAAATTATATGCTGATATTTTTATAAATTGTTTGGCGTTATTAATAATAATAGCAGAATTATATTAGAAAACACTTTCCTACATTAAATCTTAATTTAAAGTGATTTCAGAATTTTATAGTTATCAGAAACTTATATTTTTACAAATTCTGAAATAGTGCTTGTTAATTTGACCTTACAGCTATACAATTTAAAGCTGAACAATTTTGTGAATAGGAGTTGTTTTAACAACACCATTATTTCAAGAACTTAAGATGGTTCTTTTGTATATTGCATTTAGTATCATGCATATATTCAATAACTTGTCGACCTAAAAATTTCTGCTTTTTGGTATTATTAAAATATTTTTGATAAACATATAACTTAACTAAGCTAAATTATATTAAACTTAACTTCACACAGATAATGCTGATTAATTCTAATACCATTGTCAGTTTCAATTTGGTACTTACATTGATGGTTATAAACCTATATGTGCATAGATAAGTATTTAAATATGCAAGATATTAACAAATTTAATTTATATATTTCATTATAAAGAAACATATTAGGTTGGGGATAAAGAAATCCATTATTTTGACGTGAACTTTATGTAACTTCTTTTGGATTCGCTTTGTAAAAAGGTTTAAAACAGTTTTCATGTAGATTTTTAGGTCTTTGGCGTTACGACTGCTGACAAGCGGTCCACTTCGACCATTTTTGTTATTTTACAGACATTTTCAACGATGCTGTATCCACATGCGAGGTGCATCTCTAACATCAAAAATACCCCAACGGAATCGAAGAAATAAAAATGTACGTAACTGGTTATTACAGTCTTATATAGGACGATAAACAACTTTCACAATTTTAGCCACCTGGCTATCTTTTTCACCGTTACAAGAGAAAAACGAAAATGTATCGAATTTTCTGTTTGTTGTGTTCCATTTTTAAAACTTTGTACTCGTAACTGAATTAATCAAACAAAAAAACCACAAGAGAATATTTTAGTGTCAAATGCCACCTTTCCAACGAGCATAAATCTGAAATTGTTTGATAGATACCTCACGAGATAGCTATCACTACAGATGTCTACCGAAAAAATAATGGATTCATTTTTCCCCAAGCTAATAATTACATTGCGCTGTTTTACAAAATAAAATTATAAGAATCCCTTTCAATTAAAAAAAATTCACTTCTGAGTTAACCATTCAGATAAAAAAAATTTGTCTTTAATAATCAGTGATCGACTAAGTGAAGACAAATTGCAATTTCCATACTATTTACTCATTAGACAAGCAAAGATTTACATATCTTAATAGTCTATTCAAAAAGTACATAAGAAAATAAAATGAAAGATTACAGCTGTCTTCAAGCTGATGCCATAATGGCCTGACTGGGAGAAAATTTAATAAAGTGATAGGAACAAAATTTCCAATAAAGGCAAATCTTATGAGCTAATGACTTCGTGGACAAGAAATGTATCGTTTCTCCTTCACCCAAGTCACACTGATTAATTATTTGAAAGTACTCGTATCGCTGTTCCCTTCTCTGAAATGGTCTTTTCTTTTGCAAGGAACATCTATCCACGTATCGCAAATATGTGAGTAATGAAATAAAGTTGTTCTCTTAGGGATTAATGATCCTACTTTTCAATTAGTCTCTTTACCCATCCTGAATACAGTACAGTATGGAATGTAGAGCCTTTTTCTTCCCCCATTAAATTTACTAACTGCATTCTATGAATGATTTACAAAGGCATCAGGGCCATGTACATATTACATATGAATATGAATTTATTGAATACAAATGCGTAAATATTATAAGGAAAAGAGTTATAATTTAAATTTTTTGCTCAGTTGTGTAGCATATTAGGTTCTGAGATAGCATCGACTTATTTTATTTGGTTTGAATTGTTTATCTATTTTGGTTTACTGATTGTCAATCAGAACTAATTTATTTGTGGCTAGTTTAAAGGGAAATACGAATAAATACAAATTCTCAATTATTTTCTTATATCCCATTTTTTTCAGTCTTGTCAATTGCAGAAATTTTGATCCATCATCATTTCCTTATGTCATTATTCTGATGTATTTGGTTTTTCAATAGATGTAATGTTTCATGTCTACTTTTAATTTACGATTGAAAAGAAAACAGTATATGTCATTGTATGTAAAAGGTAAACAGTATGTGTCATAAAACCTCACATTTATTTTAAAAGAAGTCAAATGAATATTATGATTTTAACACAATAAATTTAAGATGATAAATAATCCTCAACTGATAAGAAACATCGCTCTATTTCTTATTATGACTTTCTTCATTGATGAGAGAACCCTATCATTTCATTAACTACAAGTTGCTTTCCGACCCTAAGATCAGCATCATTTCTAATTGAAGATATTGGGAATGTGATCATATTCCTCTTCACTAGATTGCTGCAGCTTCGTGCGTTGGACGTATCTGCGTTAATCTGTAACATCCAAAGTGTAGGGAAATGGTGACCAGGTTCATTAGGACATCGTTCTCGTTACCGGAAAGTAGTGAGTTCGAATCTCGTCTAAACGAACATACTTCATGTTCACTAAATGTGGCTATGACAAGTTAAATATGTTGTGGTCACAATTTCCTTCAAGTGAAAGGAAACCTAGGGGTGGCAGGTTAAGTATTCGGGATACTTCTGCTAGTTCCCTGTTTCTAAATTACAAAGACTCCCAGTCAGTTGTTTGCACATAACTGGTAGAGCTTAACTCAGGCCCAGGTACAAGGAAGCATAGTGGTGTAACAATAACAACATCCAAAGTTCCTTTCGCTGGTTGGCTTGAATGTAGAGAGAAGGGTGCAAGCCATGGTACGGTCAGATAATAAATCTTTCGAAATATACTAAAATGTCTTTGATGCTAAAGAATATTTAATTACCAGTGAAATTTCCTCATTTGTGAATTAAAAAATTATCTATTATTAAAATTACTTCTACAGCAGGGATATTAATTACCAATAATTTTCAACGAGTCTTCATCCTAGATACCAATGAAATACAACATATAAATATCCATGTATAAATAAAGAACTGCTTTTATTTGTGTTATATATAATAATTCTTAAAATATAATTTTTTCAATTAATAATGTTTTCTTAAAAATATACAATTCTTTGTTTTGTAATAATGCAACCACTGACAAAATAAACTTTAAAAATATTAATGTTATTTGAATTCATGAAATATTTTAACATTTTTTCGAAATTTCAAAAATAAATATATTTAAATTTTTGTGAACATTTTACATTACATTTGCTTTTGCAATATGGAAATTTATTGCGAATTAATATTAATTTTATGTATTTATAATAAATTAAATTTTGCTACCTTTATAAATGCAATGCTATCCGCAATTTCTAAACATAAGAAAAGGAAGTAGTCAAAAAATGTCCTGTCAAGTGAATCGATTTATGCGTGTAACAGAAATACTTTGATTTAAAATATACCCACATTTCCTTTTAGAAATGAAATGTCTCCCCTGTGAATAGTATTTCTTAGAGATTACAAATATTTACGATGTCATTCTAAAAAAGCAGTGTGGGGAATATGTTTCCATCGCAATACTTTTACTTGATGTTCTCATTTAAAACATAATATTAAAATGGAAATTTTTATCCTAGAATCACAATACTTAGATATTGTAATACTGTATATTTTTACAATAATTTTAGTTGTTTAAAATTTAAAAATAAAAGTATACCCTTAATTTGTTGTTTGATAAATACAATAGTATTTTTAACTAACATTTATAAAAACAAAACATCAAATTGGCCACTTAATGTGTCTTTCAAAATTAACTCGAAAACTATTTCTTTTACGTTTTCAGGAAAAAAATGACCACTAAATCTCCGCAACAGAAATATTCCAATAAATAAATTCATTTATAAACTTAATGCTCATCAATTGAGGCTATAATATAAATTAATAAAAGTTCATCTTCAATTTTCAAACTTTTCTTGCAAAAATGTAACCGATTTGTATTTTCACATTTTCAGAAACTGTATTTCTTTTTAAATTAGTTTTTAAAAAAATTGTTTAAAGTTGTAAAAAAAAAATACTGATATTTCAAGTGTTTTGAGACAACAATATACCTAAAACTGAAATGTTTTCTCAGCATAGTTCCCATTATTTTGTATCTAAAATATACGTTAATAATATTTGAATTTAACACTTTCAATTTTGAAAATGAAAAAGGATCTGGTGTTTTGTTTTTTATGTGCAAAACACATTTCATTAAAAATAAACAGAGAGTAATTGTTGCAAAGCTAGTCAATGAAAAGTTAAATTATAATGCAGCAACGAAACATCAATGTGTTTAAAACTGAAATTTTTCTGTTTATAATTTATATTATAAAGTACACATAATATACGTTAATAAAATTTCTTTTCAATTCTATAAATTTTGAAAAACAAAATGTCCTTGATTTATTATTTAACATGAATGATATATATATATATATTTTAAATCGAATTTGAAAACAAGCTTTTACCTAACAAAAGATCATATTTTAACTGTTTCTTAAAAATAATATTTAACAAACTGAAAGTCTTTCTCAACATTATAAAAATTTAGTATGTAAATTATACGTTAATAATATTTGATTAAATTTTAAAAACAAATGTTATCTTGATTTGTTTATAAACATGTGCGATAAATATTTCTTTCAAAATAAATTTGAAAAAAAAATTTTAAAGAATCCAACAAATTAAGACATATTTTAACTCTTTATGACAGGAATGAATCTGAATCTAAAATTACTTTTCTGAATAATTTCCATTGCTTAGTTATTAAACTATACACTAACAATAGTCCTCTTACATTATTCAAGTTTTAAAAACCAAAATGGTTTTGATTTATTTTCTTAACTTGCAAAAAAGCTGTTTCTTTCCAAATAAATTCGAAAGCTATTATTTTAAACTTATTCGGCAGAAAAACAACATTCTTAAATAGTACCTGATAACAATAGATAAATTCTTTCTGCACTTAACTTCATTTTTTTTCTTTCTAAAAATATTTTCGAACAATATTCCACTTTCATTCTTTAAAGAGTTTAGAAAGGTCTAGTCTAAGCAGTTTCTTGAATTTTCGATTGATACTTCCAAAGTTTGATGATGTTTTGCAGTTTAATGGCTTCCTTTTTACGGATCAGGAGATGGGTTTTGCCAAGCAGCAAGACTTGACTGAGAATCATGTCTTGATTCATTTATTAGGGCTTGAAACTAAGTAAGTTTTCATAGTCTTCATTAAAAATATTCCAATATTCTTGAATTTTATTAAAGATATCTTTTATTTAGGAAAGTTTGTATACATTTTAAAAGTATTTCATATTATATTTCGATAAGGATACTGTAAAGTTAATATTGTATCTTAGTTTAAATATTTGAAAACTTGATAATCTTTGAAAAAACAATTTCTTTTTAAACAAATCTATTTTTAAATAATAAAGGTTGGAAATATAAAAAATAAATGTTGAAATAACCTTTTGATGTTTATAAATATAATAAATAAAAGGTGAGTAAAAGATTAAAGTTATTTTGGTTCCCATTAAGAAGGATTAACTTCTCTTTAAAATATTAATTACAATAAATTAGTTTTAAAACTCTAAATATAGCTGGATTTTCTATAGTTCATCTTGAAACATTTCTACTCTTTAAAATATGTTGATACTTAAATGAATAGTTTGAACTTAATAGGTTAGAAGTTACCTATAAAAAATTTAATTAACTATTTGTAATTTTTATTCAATAACTAATACAAATTTGTATTTTTTAAGTTATCATGAAATATATTCTCTAGAAATCTTTTTAATTTCAGTAAAACATGGTGGTTTAAATGCAAATATAATCAATTTTCATTTGATTATATGAAACGGAGAATTTATTTTAAAATAATCCATTTTAAAGAAAATAAACATTCTTAAAATCTATGAATATTTCGAAATTTTGTATTCAAAGCATATAAGTGATTAAATTTTATAAGTCAATTAATCCTAATTCCTGCCATGGGTCAAATTTCTTTTCTACTACTAATATTTATAAAACTAACCGCAGTTGCAGAAGATTAATATTTTCTCTTTTTCTTTAGAGACACTTTGAAGAGATTTCCATAAGACAAAAAATGTTATTAAGGCATTATCGAAATTCTTGTGAAATCTGGATGATTTCAAAAGTTCTCAGATGATTTGTATTGATAAGTATGGATGAACTGGACAGATAAATATGGATGTATGGACTAGTAAATATAACCTTTCTTACTAACTAACGGGCAGGCTGGCATGTGGATACTGGAAATAATGGCTGCCATAGGAACTTATAAATGAGGAAATAGTGAAAGATGGTGCTAGAAAGTCATACGTATCATTATAAATCGTCTAAAAAGTCATATATACCAATGTATACAATCAATGATTGTGCATGCGATGATATTGCACCACGTCTTGCATGAATTCTTTATTATGTAATTACCACTGCCCAGCATGCCAAATCTTCTTCCATACCATCCATGAATAATGTCACCATCTCAAGCCACTTGGCTACGGAGAAGTTACAATCATATCAGCTTTTAATTCATGCACATTTAATCACAAATCAGTGGAGTTGCTTGCTGTTGTATCATATCCATGCGTTATAGCTGACAGCAGACCAGCAATGCATAGTCTTCTGCAACGAATTTTCTGTTTCTGTTTGCTATCAGAAAACTATTGTTGTAATGTATACAGCATTATCTGCAACAAAATTTGAATGGTTTTTAACAATTTTGGTTTCACATAGTCGTCCAGTTATTATCCATAGTGTGATGATGTAAGATGCTATTTCTTTTGGCTGTTGTTGCCTCTTTTACAGCTATTACCACGGTTTCTGGTTCTAATTACAAATTCATCGTTAATAAAATTTGAACATTTTAATAATATGCTTATCCTATGCTTTCTCCAGTGTCATTATTTTTCATTGCACCTCAACTTAAGAGCAGTTTTCAACAAGATAAGGAAAAGCCACATATAGATCATATATTTTTTAGAATACCTCCATGAGAGTTATATTCTTCCTACAACAGTAAAATCTTTAAACCTTTCAACAATCAAAAATGATTGAGATATGGACGTCTGATAGATTAAAACATTCCAAAATAGCCATGATTTAATTACGATATGGCGTAATCAAGGCATATATAAGCACACGATGTTACAAGAGATGACTTCCATTTTGACATTTCATGACAGCTTCCAGTTTTAATAGGCAATTGTTTATTTCTGATAAATTCTATAACCTTGAGATGTTAATCATTTCATTATCTGCACATGAGCAGTATATGTATTTAATTTTAAAAACCAATCTTATTTTCAAATAATTTTCAGTTTTTAGATTATATTTCACTTAATGAATTAGTAATTTAAAATTTTGAAAAAGTAAGTTCTAAAATCCTTTAAATTATGATTTGTCTTAAATAATCTTGCAAATTTGAATCATTATAGGATCACATTTATCATTTAGAATTTAATCGGTGATATTTTATAGAGTATTTTAATAATTTGAATATTTGAAGTAGTTTATTAACTTAATTGTTAAAACAATATGAACAAATAAACTATTCAGTGAGCTTAAATCAAAGATGCTTAAGTAAAAGAGAAAACGTTTAGTACAAGAAGTTGTAATAGTTTATCAATTACATTTTCCATTTGATTGTTACAATTTTATTCAGTAAGCTATTATTATTATTATAATTATAAAAGAGAAAATGTTCAGTAAGAAGAAGTACTATTTTCTCAGATTTAAGTTATATTTTCCGAGTTGGTTGTTACAATATTATAAGATAAATAATTACTGCAAATTATTTTCATATGTTCAAATGTAAAAATTACACATAACAAAAATATCTTAAGTGCACAAATAGTATTAATATTTTTCGTGTAAAATCTTATTTAAATGAATGTTTTTAATATATTTTATTTCCAACTTTGACTATATATAAATGAAGTTACTCCAGATTTATATTATCATATTTCCAGCAATTTTTTTTTACATTTGTAACTAACTAAGATATCTTTAATAAAACTTTGCAATTAGTCAAAGATGTTTTTAAATAATATGTGTTTTCAAATTGTACTTTCGCTGCCTATCGTTTATTTCATTGTGAGTATGAAACTTTTCGCAAAGCATTTATTTACTTCTGAACATCAGACAAATTTTATTATTTTTGACTAGTCTAAAAAGCGAAAAGTTATATGAAACTTTCCTTCTTTTACTTCAGAAGTTTCTAGTTATTTTCTTGCCTATCACACGATAATTTGCAAATAAATTCACTTCAAATTAACTATCAGCAATCATGTGTAAAAATATGTTGCAATAAAAACATAATATATTAAAAAAATAAACTTTAGTGATCACACAGTTTTATTTATTTTTTAATTAAAAATGTTCTATGTAATGCCAAAGATTTCTGTTTATTCATTCATAATTACATGTCACGAGACAAATTTTATTTCTTTTAAATTTACTTATACTTAAACAGGATTATTAGGATTATCATTACGCAAGATTATCAAGATATTATATGGGTAAACTTTATTAGCACTGTTTTTTCGTTTTAATAAGAATTGTAATAACTTAGAGAGAGAATAGCTTAGAACCTAGAGAGAAAGAAATCTAAAATGGTCAGAAGGAAACTTTCACTCGAAGAAAATAATTGCTAAAATATTTCAAGCTTTTTATTTAAAACAATTTTGAGCAAATGAAAAATTACAATTTGATTTACTCCAAAAATAATTTAATTTATTTCACAAATGAACTACTTAACAATAAAAAAATGAAAAAAATGTTAACATTCATTGTTATATTTTACAGAATTGTGATGCAAAATTTCTTAGAATATGTAAAATTAAATAAATTATTAATATGTATTAAAATGATATGAGTTGTGTAATATTAAATAATATATAAATGAATATATTGAAACATATTTTATAAGGAAATATTTTAAACATTATGATAAAAGTATAAAGGTTATTGTATAGAAATGCTGACTTTTTTCAGTAAGAAAATAATCTTTCAACTGCACTGAGTCAATAAAATGAATTAATAAAGAAATATTCACGTAAATATATTTGCATCTGCTTGGATTAATTCAATAAATTTTATTACTTATTTTCGAAGTTTTATTATTTTATTTAAATCGAGCATAATACAATTGAATCTTGTGTTGAGTATCTGGCATTTTAACATAAATGAATATTAAATTTAGTAATTTTTACCACGTGTGTTTGAGTAAAACTTTTCCAATTATTAGTGAAATATTTTTTATTTTATTATTTATACGCTTTTACTTTCAAAATAATAATATATAATATTATTTTGTCATTGGAAATTCTGATGTTCTAAATAGATTGCGGTTTTTTTGTTATTCTTTGTCGGTAAATCTAGTAAAAATATACGTCAGTAAACAATATTGACAGTTTAATATGTTTTTCATTAATATCTTTGATATGATTCTAAAGAAAAAAATTAAAAGTATAAATTTTATTCCTATACTTATTTCTTTCAAATAAGACAAATTGTCGAATCTTTCCTGTTAGTTAAAATTAAGTAACTTCTTTCTCAAATAAGCTGTTAGCAACTAATAATTTTAGTACATAAATTATTTACTAAACATATCAAAACAATATAAAAAAAATTTTCTGCATTTCAAATTAGACATAATACCATAAATTTCATAGATAGAAATCTTATCTAATCTTGCATGAATAATATTAGAATACTTAAAATTTTTAAGAATTCTTCAATAATATTATAGCAGATTTAGTTTCAATGAAAATATATATTTAAAATGAGAAAATATTGCCAAAATTAACTGTGGCATTGATGAATGAAACCCATAATATTTAAAATTGAATTTCTCAAGATTAAATATGCAAATCAAATTACGAAGGGACACTAATGACCTAATTAATTCTTTGAAAACAAATCATAACTTCATGAGGAATTCGTTAGAATTAGAATAACTTTGATTTTAATGAATCTGGGTTAATTAAATATTGCAGTAAAATGAGAAAGTTAAACGCTTCCAATAGGAATTTTCCTAACACAGATCCACTTGCTTTGGTGATTTTTGTAATATAAAAAAAAAAAAAAGAAAATAGAAAAAAAATTTCTTACTTAAATTTCAAAATCGTTTTTTTTTTAAATATTCTTTCCTTTTCTGTTTTTTCCCATATGTATTTATATCCGATACTATGCGTTTTGTCATCAGTTATTAGTTTAGTCACATGTGAAATTCTCACAGCTGGTTAAATAATATCTGGTTATTCGTTATTTCCTGGAATAATTTAAATTAAGGCTGTTTTATATTCATACAACATTAATGTGCATCTTCACATAAATATTATACTTATATATACATAAACATATGTGAAAATATGCATGAATTTACATTTTTTACATAAAATTTTCATTTTTACATTTTTTTCATCATGAATTTACATCAAATTTACATTAGATAGACAGTCTTCTTTTGTATTTATATATATAGTCACATAAATGGTATGCGTAGCAACATTCATGCATGTCTCATTTTTAACATGTAATATTCTTATGTTATATTGGTAGTAACCAATATATATATATATATATATATATATATATATATATATATATAT